>JAXRKP010002426.1:0-2500 GCA_037039925.1 Doris montereyensis
TAGAGCGATGATGATGATGATGATGATGATGAATGTTAGATGACTGTTTTGGCGGCGAAATGCTTTCTCACACGCACTAATCACGTACATTAGCAGTGTCTACGCTCCAAAAAAACGTTTTGAAAGAAAACCCAGTCTGTGCACTGGAGGCTTGCCGGCTATAACCGGGGGTTGAACGCTCTGCTTGACGAGTAGTGAGATGAGTCTTCTGTCACCTGTTTGTATTTAAAACGAGTGGATCCGTACGTGTATAATAATATTATAACCGCGCGCGTGTGTATGTGTGTGTGCATGCGTGTACGTGCTTGTCTTGAAGGGAGTCTGTTCCAACATCCAACACCTACCTTAGACGGTTGGCTGGCTCTACTGGTAGGTCCTATTTTTTTCTTTTTTTACTCTTTGGCGTCTTTCTTTCATCTTGCTGTTTCCTCTTAATTCACGGACATAGTAAAATGTCAATGGAACAAACAAACTTTCCATCGGTTCCTTCTTCCTTCCCCTTTTCCATCTGGTCTGGCGCTACTGGTAAGTCGTTCTTCTGTCTTTTTACTCTGTCATTTGTCTTTCATGTTGTTGTTTCCTCCTAATTCATTTTGAGATCACCGTATATGATGAACGGGGTAAATGTTAATCAAACAAACAAACCTTTCCTTCCTCCGTCCCATTCTTCCATCCTTCCTTCCTTCTTTCCCTTCTTCCATCCTCCCTTCCTTCTTTCCCTTCTTCCATCTTCTTTCCCCTTCCTTCCCTTTCCCTTCTTCCATCCTCCCTTCTTTTTCTTCCATTCTTCCTCCTTCCATTTCCCATCAATCTGCCCTTCCCTTCTTCCATTCTTTCTTCATTCTTCCCTCCATTCATCCATGCTTCCTTCCTTCTTCCATTCATCCTTCCCTCCATTCATCCATCCTTCCTTCCCTCTTCATACATCCTTCCCTCCATTCATCCATCCATCCTTCCTTCCATTCTTCCCTCCATTCATCCATCCTTCCTTCCCTTCTTCCACCCATCCCTCCATCCCTCCATCCTTCATTCCATTCTTCCCTCCATTCATCCATCCTTCCTTCCCTTCTTCCATCCGTCCTTCCATCCATCCATCCGTCCTCTTCTTCTACCCATCCTTCCGTCACTTTTTTCCCCTCCAGCTGTCCTTTCATCCATCCTTTATTCTGCACACCTTTTATCGAAATACGCATCTCTCTACCTCAGTGGAACCGTCTCCACTCAAAGCTGCTTGGGTCTTCTTTTTTGTTTTGTTGTTAGCTTTTTTGTTTCTTGTCTGTCTCTTCTGTGTTCTCTTATTCCTCCTCGTCTTTCCCATCTTTAAACCCACACATCTGCCACGCATGCGCTGATTATTCTTGCCATTACCTGTAGCGCCCCCCAGATCCAGGTAACCGTGGTGTTCTCTCCTTCTAGAGGCTCGAGGATTCCTTCTGCGTCGTGCCTTTCTCACGCTCTTCCCTGCTGCCTCGTCCTCTTTAACCCCGACCACGCTTTCTCTGCTCATGTCCACGTTTGCTATTGTTTTGGTCTTGGGTTTATACGTCGTCGTCTTGTTGTTGTTGTTGTGATTGAGTTTAACTTGGAAATTGCGTGTTTTCACCAAACTGTGGGGGTAGAGAGAGAGAGAGAGAGAGAGAGAGAGGGGTAGAGAGAGAGAGAGAGAGAGAGAGACAGACAGACAGACAGACAGACAGACAGACAGACAGACAGACAGACAGACAGACAGACAGACACAAGATAGACAGACTGACAAATCGACACACAGAGAGAAAGAGGTGGGGGGGGTGAAGAGAAGGAGAGCGAACGAGACAAACAGAGACAGGCACAGAGAGAGATGGGTTGTTCTGCTTAGATTGTTGGGTTACGGTTGTTTTTTTTTATAGTCATAAAAGCAATCACCGCTTAAGATAAATCTTTGCGGACTTGTTTGAAATGCATATAAACAGGAAGGTTGGTGGGGAATTGAAAAGGTTAATGCAGGGGAAGGCTGCATGCATGGCATCCATTTTTTGCTCATTGATTCCAAGGGGTAGATCTGATGATATGTAGTACCGTAGCTTTCAACGCTACATGGTTATAAAAGTGACGAGGATATGAATCTATTGAAAACATCACAGGGATATCAATGACTAATAGCAGTGTGTTGACTAGTGAAACCGGCATGCGCTGCCAGGAAGAAGGCGTGGGTATTTGGAGAGAGTTGCTGGTAGCTCTTTTCTTCATTCCTTCACACTCATCTCATTCACTCGTCTTTCTTCTTGCTAATTCCTCTTAATCAAGATCGTCGCATCAAACGGACAGGGTATTATTATTTCAGTGAAATAAAAAAAAACAAAGCCAATAAGAAGGCAACAGGGGTACTAAAAAGCACTACTGCTGTACGTGGGCATACGTTGGGCTAAGTTTAGAGCTTCTCCTCTTCATCATGCGGAGTCTTAAACTAGGTTCAAACTGCATCCATTGGTGATGTACCCGGTAGGAATGGAAATACAAATTG
>JAXRKP010002426.1:7500-52150 GCA_037039925.1 Doris montereyensis
TTGGTAAATAATTTGAAAATAATTTTGTCTTGAACCTGTTTCAAAATTCTGAAAAGGAAGAGGCATAATTCACAACCCGTCCTCTTGAGGTACAAATTTTAAAAAGAAAGAAAATTTTGTCATCTGTTTTTTTTAGCACCACAAGAGATTCAGTCAGTGAGGGGTGTGAATTTTGAGAATGACGACGATGATGACGATGATGACAGCGCCCAGATGAACAAGTACATTACTGACCCAGATCTGGTCCATCCACATTCTCAGTATGAAGCAGTTTTGGCTAGTGAACCCGACTTGACCAAACGACCTCAGAAATCTGCTCTCAAGAAAAGCTGCACCACACCCAGTAAGTTACAAGTCTTATTATCAGGGGGACAGGATTTTTGTTGTCTCCTCAGAGACGGACAATAAAAAGGGAGGTCCTGTGTGCAGATCACAACACCCTGTGCATGTTAAATATCCCTTGGCTGTTTACAGGGCAGTCCGGTCAAAATTAAGAATCCCACCTAAGCCCCCAAACCATCTTAGTTGTGGATATGGATTAAATCAAATCAAATCATTAAAAACCTCCATTCATTCATTCATTCATTCATTCATTCATTCATTCATTCATTCATTCATTCATTCATTCATTCATTCATTCATTCATTCATTCATACATCTCTTGTTTCTTGATGACATTACAATACATAAAGGAAAAGAATCAAAATCAGACAAACCCTGAACAAAAACATGTCCATTAAACAGTGCATGATACTTTGAAGAATCAAGTGATGAAGATGATGACCACTAGAGTAGCATTTACATCTTTATGGAGATGTGGGCTCGTCAATTTAAAAACAATAATTTTTCATTTGCTTTTTCTCTTATTTACCACTGATAATGTAATGTCGGTGGCCGAGTGTTTAGGTTGCTGGACTTGGCATCATGATGTCTCAGGTTTAAATCCTAGCAGAGCTATTTGCGACTTTGTATTCCTTGGGAAAGACACTTAACAGTCATTTCCCCTCTTGACCCAGGTGCAAATTGCTACAAGCACTGGCTTGGGAGTAAAAACCTGCGTGAGACTAGTGTCCTGTCCTGGAGGTAATTATTAACACCTGTTCCGCTTCATGCTGTAGTAACCGGAATAAGCTCCGACTCTACGGACCGTAACTCTGACAATACGTCATCTTTAGATCATCTGCTTGCATTTGATTATTATTATCACTTTCACAAGGTATTATTAATGTTACGAAAGGCTCAATGTCAAACAGGCCATTGGTTCATTTGACTCATTGAAATAAAAACAAAAAGAATTATCATAAGGTGTCCGATAATAATACTGTATTTTATCCTGAGCTTAATTGTAAGCAAAGTCCACAGACAACCTGCATCCACCCGGTTTCCCCATTTTTCTTCTACCGCCCCAGCTCTCTCTAGGATTTATCTGCCCTTTGCTATCATTCGTCTTCTATATACTACAGTAATTGACTAACTCAATAGCTTGAGTGTTACTGCCAGAGTGCGTAAGTTTGAAATAAATGTTGACTGCTTAGTTTAATTTCAGTTGGCAGTTTGGCACAGTTTTTATGCTAGCGTAAAACGAGTGCTGGTGACATGCAATGTTTGAAGATTGTACGATATATGTTTGACAGCTTGATCAGCCCCTTGAAGTATAGCCAACTCATCTTCTTTCAACCTTGATTCTTTTCCAGAGATCTACTTCAAAATGAGAATCAGAATGTAAATAAATTTGGCAGGGTTGTATTGTCAAGTGTAAGACATTGAGAGACATGTCGTTTTGAATGAGACATTGTTTCAAGGTTGACTATTTTGCTGACTTACACAGTGATAATTGGTTTAAAGAAAAGAAATGAGAGAGAAATGAATCTGTCACAAACTATTAATGCCTGTGTTGTCATTCCTCAGCCTCATCATGGAGTACAAGGCCTCTAGACACAAGACAGGCCACTCCAAGCCCCACTCCAGGGGGCCCTCACTTTGCCCCGCAACAACAGCTGGAGGCCCAACCCAATCGTCTTTCTTCGCAACCATCATCCACCGCCCCGGTAGTCCCAGTCAAGCCCACCCCCGGCCGCGGGTGTCACTCCAGGCCATGTAAGTCGTCCTTTTAGTCGCTGGAGATCTTAGAGATAAAAAGAGTTTGTCTTTCAGTTTATCTGAACATATGAATTCACTCCTCATCCCTAAATTGAGTTTCTATCCTGAAGGCTTAGTATTGTTTGTTTATGTGTTTAATTTAAGGAACAACAGTGTTCATGATCTTTTTGAGTTTACACACTCCTTTTTTCTTCTTCGAAATCAAAGCAATAAAAAATGCAAAAACAAAGAAAATACATAAAAAATATTTGATATAATTTGTCTTTTCAGGGGAGATAATGAGAGTGACAAAGAAAACCTACCGAGCACAACAGAGTCGGAAGGTCAACGATATAACAAATCGCTATCTGACTCAGATTCTGAGGATGAAGAGATCAAGTACAGAGATGATTATGATGAAAGTAAGCAGGGCTGTGGCCTTTTTTGAGAATGTTTCTAAATTAACTGTTTTAGATTTGTTTGTTACAGTTGTTGTAAATTTTTTAAGTTTTATTAAGAGAATTTTACACAATAATGATTCTATGGAGTGCCTCTAGTTCGCTTCGGCTAGGGCCTTGCCTTTGATGTTGTCAAGATGTTTCAGTGGCAGTAGCCGGTCTCCAAGTGTCGCATGCTAATGCGAATCGTAGGTATCTGTGGTCTTGCACATCTGGTTGATGTCTGGCGTCTTCATCAGAGAACCTGATGCTGGCTCTGCAGGATCTAGGAAAGATTCTAAGCCTACCACATGATGTAGATCCACGATGACATGTTCCAGATAGAGAGGAACATGGCATTGCCGACGTGAATTAAAATTTGCGTTTTTATGCAATGACAATATATAACCATCTAGGAGAGGCGTTTTTAGGTAAACAAGAATTGTCAACAAAAACCAAAATGGCAGTATACAATACAGTTTACTGTCCTACTCTCCTCTATGGCAGTGAAACCTGGACCTTAGACAGTAGGGAATACAGTAGAGTATAATCAGCTGAAATGAAATATTTAAGAAGAGTAGTAAGGAAAACTAAAAGAGACAAAATCAGAAACACAACAATAAGAGGTCAAACCAAAGCAGATGGCATAAAATTTAAGATAGAAATAAATCAACTCCGATGGTTTGGGCTTGTTAACAGAATGAATGGCATGAGAATAGCCAAATCAGTATACAGTGCTAAAACCCAAGGCAAAACACCAAAAGACAGACTTCAGAGAAAGTATGAAGAAGATATAAAAGAGGCATTAAAACAATGAAATTTAACTTTCACTGAAGGAAACAGAAAATACTGAAAGAAAGAAAGAATTATTGTTATTATTATAGCAGTGCTCACTGCTTATGCGAATGCTAGTGATCAAAGAAATAAGTGTTCTTTAATGTGATATGGCGTTCTGAGATCTGATCAAATTAAAGGGAATCTGTTCTGTCCAGAGAAAGAGTGTTCTTTAATGTGATATGGCGTTCTGAGATCTGATCAAATTAAAGGGAATCTGTTTTGTCCAGAGAAATAGTGTTCTTTAATATGATATGGCGTTCTGAGATCTGATCAATTTAAAGGGAATCTGTTCTGTCCAGAGAAATAGTGTTCTTTAATTGGATGTGTTGTTTTTTTGCACCACTTAAAAGTGGTGTGGTGCACTGTTTTGTTATATTATTGTTTCATTTCGCCAATGTCACCAATTTTTGCTTTGTAATACAAATTGATTTTACGTCATGTTTCAGATTCACTGGCAGCTAAGGTAGCACGAAATGACAGTTTGGCACGGTTTCTCAGCAATCGGCCAACAGAACACGATTTGGTAGCTAAAAATATCATTCCAATCCAGTCTGAAACAGAAAAGAAAGAGCTAAGGGAGGCTATTGGCTCTAAACTTACTCGGTAATCTCATTTTGTTTGTGACGTTGATGGGAGAGAGACTTTGTTTGCTATTTTTATGTACATGTTTTGCAAAATTAATCCAGATTACCCAGTAGGGATTTTTAAAATTTTCTACATTTTTATCAAAACAATTTTGACATAGTATGCCAATGAATAGATAATATAGTTTTTTTCATCTTGGCTTTACAATATATATGAGGATAATGGAGATTGTCTTTGTTTCCTCTCTGGGACACAAAGTGTTAGATCCATTCAATTTATCAAATTACTTTACGCTTTTTTTTAACGCTTTACTTGAAATAATGATGATCATTCATATATTGTTGTTGTTGTTGTTGTTGTTGTTGTTGTTGTTGTTGTTGTTGTTGTTGTTGTGGTGGTGGTGGTGGTTGGTTGTTGTTGTTGTTATTATTGTTATTGTTAGTATTATTATTATTATTATTATTATTATTATTTTTGTTGTCAAATTTTACATATTTCTTTCATGATTGCCTTATTGTTGAGTTCCACTTAAATCCTTAGTCTTTGTAAAATGAATTATTGCATTAGGTATAAGGAAAATAATTATCCATTTAATGATATGAGAAATGTCTTTGGAAAAAAAAACAACATGTATATCAAGATAAAAAAGAATATCTATGTGAAATGATCTTTTTTCTCTCTCAGGCGGTTGAGTCTAAGGCCCACTCAGGAAGAATTAGAAAACAGAAATATTTTGCATCGTAAGTCAAATCATTTGCCTTTTGTTCCATTACTTTGTCTCTTCCCCACCACGCTACCTTAATGAATTAAAGCAAGATGAAAATATGTGTGAGCCAAATTTTTTATTTTTGTTTTTGTTTTTGTTTTTGTGTAAGTCGATAGATAATCACCTAAATAATGAAAATAATGAAATGTCTTAAGCTGTTTTTACATTTTGAAGAAGTCTGTTATTTGCTACATATTTGGGAATTTGTAAATTTATGACTCTCCGGTAAAGTCTTGTCTTTAAATTTGCGATTGCGTTGATTTTCACTGCTTGTTATGAATTAAAATAGTTTAGATGTTTTAAGATTAACACAATTTATTTAGTCTTACTTTACAGGCCACATTTTGTCTCTCATTGTTAAGTAATTCACGGATGAAGTATTTATATTTTTTTAAGGTTGAAGGATTACTGAATGTCATTTTTGTTCCACAGAGCAAACATTAGATGAACATCAAGCAGAGAAAGAGAGGAAGAGGAGATATCTCGTCCGTAAGGTGAGGACAATCATTTAGCTTTGTTTTTTTCCCTGTCATCAACAATTTTTATCCTTAGTTTTTCTAAATTGAATGCTTATCTATGTAGTTGTCAGTATCCTGCAGTAAAAAAACGTCCCCTTTTATCTCACACTCTGGGGGAAAATGAAGGGTAATATGGATGAAGAAAATGCACTGCATATATCATTTTTAAGCTGTTTTATTCCTGTATATCTCAAATGGTAGGGAGAACAAAATAGTGGAGCATTTTCTCAAATGGCACCCAAAATGTGAAAATCATCAGTGAAACTCTTGAAATCTGCCAGACAGGAAAGTTACCTCCCTTGCCTTGCTGTTCTAAGTTCTAATTTGCAACAAACACATGGAGAGTTTCTCAAATCTTCTTTTTCATCCTTATATGTGAAATAAAACCGAAACTGAAAATTTTAATCCCATGAGTGCTTGTATTGTAAGCCCTTCTTGTTATATCGTCACACAGCTAAGCTTTCGACCAAGTATAGAGGAGCTGAGAGAGAGAAAAATCATTGACTTCAGTGACTATGTGGAGGTGACTGATGCTCATGAGTATGACAGACGTGCTGAAAAACCATGGACCAAACTAACTCCTAGAGACAAGGTAAGGGAAGCGTCTTGCCTGATCATGTCTGTCTCTGATAGTCAGGTGATAACCTCTTTGGTCATGGGGGACTTGATAGTCCACAGGCAAGTTCTCAGGCTCTGAACCAAAAAGGTTGTGGGTTGAAGCCCTGACGGTTGAAAAATTTTCTCAAGTTTTTTTATTAAAAACACACACACACAATCACAGACACACACACACAAACACACACACACACCACCTACACCTCCTTGGCCCAGGTAGATTGGAGACAGATGATAAAAAGGAGGTCTGGTGTGCAGATCACAACACTCTGTGCACATTAAAGATCCCTTGGTTGTATACTGAGCAGTGGGGCAAAATTAAACAATCCTACCAAAGCCCTCGAGATCACCGTCGTGGATGTGGGTAAAATCAAAATCAAAACCTCTTTGATCAATTTTTGTGTTGGTGAAGTAACAGCGGTCCTGAAGGAGGAAAATACGACCAATTAAATAAATACTTGTGTGTATGGGGATGAATATATACATGTATGCATGCCACAATCTTTTATCAGCTTTGACAATTTCTATACCATCCTTCTTCCCACCTCTATACTTCCCGTTGCCACTTGTATTGGGATTATTTTCAGAAATGGGGTATGTTTAGGAAATTATGTGTAATAAATTAATGCTTTGATGAAAGTTGCTGCTGAAATTCACTAATAGTGTCCCATACAAAATGGATGGGCACATTCTCAATATCTGCGCGCATGGCCAATTGGTCGTGTGGTCACAGTGGCCATTTTGGATATGAGAACAAGAGCCGATATGTTTGTTTTTTGCAATAGTAGAATAAAGAAAGGTCTCATATGAAAAAGGAAAGAATTCCTCACAAGAGCCAATATTCATTTTATGTGTTCAATCAAATTTGTTTGACATTGTGATAAAAATTTACACAAAAAAAAAACAGAAGAAGAAAAGAAATACATGAAAAACTGTTTCTCATCACCTTAAATTTTTCAAATTCGTTCAACATTTCTATTTTATACCATCTTTTACTTTTAGTGATCTCTTACGTCTCTAAATTGTTGAAAATGTTGTCTTTGGGTTGCTGTCCTTTTACAACCTCCTCCTTTTGCCATGCCTGCTACCATGTCCAGCCATGTCAATATATAACCTTCATCTGTCACTACACTACCGCAATCCTGGTTTTCTCTATCACTACTACTACTACTGCTGCTGCTGCTGCTGCTGCTACCACTACTACCACTACTACCACTACTACTACTACTACTACTACTACTACTACTACTATTACTACTACTATTATTATTACTACTATTACTACTTCTACTACTACTGCTACTGCTACTGCTACTGCTTCTGCTTCTACTTCAAGCATCCTAGTGACCTTAATTGGATACACTTTCTTCCAAATCACTCACATAGTCCACCTCCGAATCAGATTCATGAACATGGCTGCTCTATGTTTTCGTCTCCCATTGTAAACTTTGTAGAAAGTGTAAATAAATCAATAACTTTATAAAACGGACTGCCAAGTGGAAAAATAATAGAGAGAAAGGGATATGAAAACCAGAAACGGAAGTAGAAGTAAAGGTAATAATTAGTATATTGATGTGTGCTGTTTCCCTAGCATTTACAATATCTTTCATTTTTTGTTGAAAGTGAAGCAAATATTTATAGTAGAATTAGACAGTATTTCTGAGATTTGTTTTTATTTCTTCCCCAGGCGGCAATAAGGAAGGAGCTGAATGAGTTCAAGAGTAAAGAAATGGACGTTCACGAGGATAGCCGACACTTAACCAGGTGAGTTTTTGTGTTTGGAATCCTATTCACATCAAGCAAACCTTTGATTTTCCTTTAAACTTTTTTACTGCCGTATTTCCTTTCTGTAAAGTTTGCTGTTTTGTTTTTGTTTTTCTTTGTTTTAATTTTTATGAATTAGGTTGACGGGTCAGAGATGAGGTCTTTATAAATTTGATAGGCTTTGTTGTTTTTTTCAAGAGTAAAGTATACAATATTCACTTTACAGAATTATGCTTTTAGTATATTTAGTATATTTTAGTAGATCAATAGATGATTTGAATTAGGTTTAAAAGACATACTTAATTTCATTAGTGTAAATATTTTGTTGCCCTTTTATTCTGAAATTATGTTTCATAGATCAAAAGATAGAAATTAGTTAAGTTACATTTCTTATAATCCTTCCTGTGACTCAATTTATTTCCGTTTCTTTCATTCATTTCCTATGTGCAGATTCCACAAACCTTAGACAAGGCCGGAGGTTTTAAAGCAGCTGGCCTGAAAGGAAGAAACCCAATGTCACCCCATTTCCGCGACATTGCCTGCCTCCAATTTGTGCCCCTCCGACCTTCTGCCGTGAACTTGTTATCAATGTGATTTGTGGTCTCTCTTTATAATCACTGCCACGCCACAGGCCAAAGTATGCAATATCTCAGGCATAGATTGAGCGCATCCTCTATTGCTATTTCCTGGTGTGGCTGGCTGATATACTAAAGGGGAGACGTGAATCTCTATGTCAATGTCTGTGTCTCTTATTTCAACCCAAAGTCATGCACTTGAATTAAAGTGCTTTTTAACGTTAATACTTTAAGATCAAGAAGAAAAAGAGAGAAAAAATGAAAGAAATGATCTGTGAAATATCGTGTAAAGGAAAAACTTTGGACGATGAAATTACTTGATTTTTTTTTATTTGCCTGCCGAGAACTTTCTTCAACGTAACTTGGCACACCACGCACTTACCAGGAGTGTAAGACATCATCCGACTTTGGTGCATTTTGTTTCCTTCCTTAGATATCCTCACTGGAGATCCGTTCTCTCCTTGTGCCTCTTCTTGTCATTAATTGATGAATGCTTCAATGTGATAATGAATCTAAAGATAAAAAAAATTAATTTTTCTCTACCTTCCTTTCTTCACATTTGTATGTACTGGTATTGTAATTTTATATATTTATATAAATGAGTGATTTAAAGGCATTGTTGAGTTCAATACAAGATGATTAAGGGGTTGGAAAATACGAAAGGGATCTGAACTTAATCTGCTTTTTTGTTGTCTCTCGACGTCTATTGGAGTTTGATGTGTAAAAAAAAATGGAAATGGAAATTATAATAATTGACCAAGACAATGTCAGCTCTGACAGAGGCAATTTTAGCATTTTTTCCAACAGCATAGGATTCAGCATTCAGTGCAATGGATTTTAGTTTACCCTGGTCCTGAAGTCAATAGCTTTTTAGGTCTCTTTAGGGCCTCTGGGAAGACATACTTTATGATATCAATATCCTCAGGAAAGCTAAGAGAATGCTCTGATACTTAAAAAAAAATAAAAATCAATAGTAAGCTTCGAATATCACTAGTATTACTAGGTGCTGTAGGTTTTTTTCAGTGCGCAGATATGTTTTACCAAATATCCCAATACTTGGTAGGTGAAAGAGATTAGGGGGGGGGGTTAATTTAGAAAATTTTAAAAACAACGGCGGACTTGAATGCCAGCATAATGTTTGGTTGTCACTACCGGTCTTGAGAATTCATGGCTATATATGAGAGACATAATAAAAAACCTGCTACAAACACAGCCAGATTACCAGCTCCTTGCCTTGCCTGCGTTGAATGGTCACCAACACCTTGTTGTGTTCCCCAGTTTCCTTTGAGTTTTTTCTTCCTTTTTTCCTCCTTTTTTTATTTGTAGTTTATATTTGTTGCATTTCCCCATGTGTCAATCAAGTATCTTGGAAAGTTGGAAAATAAGAGAATACTCACAAGTTTTGAATACCAGCTTTGTTTTTTAAGTCAACAGCTTTGCCGTAGACAACGCACATGCAAGTCAAATTGCTCCTTCCGTTTTTGCTTTTTAAAAATTTTCTTTTTTTTTATTGTTGCATTACTTGTACTTTGTTTGGTTTGTTAGGTTTTTAATGACTGAATTTACACATTTTGTGCAGTTTGTGAAAACCTTGAATTGTATACTTGAAGAAACTTCACGGTGTAATATTTATAATTATTCACTTTTGTTGTTAGTTTCATTTATGATTTTTTACCTGTATTATTATTATTGTTATTATTATTAGTATCATTATCATTATTATTGTTATTATTATTATTATTATTATTATTATTATTATTATTATTATTATTATTATTATTATTATTACTATTATTATAGGTATGCCCGCTATACACACAAAGGTGCCACTCTGTGTCATAATTTTAATTATCTTTGACTTGATCTTGGTTCTTGATGTTTTCTTGGGGTGTTTTTTTTTTATTCATTTTTTTCCTCTTCAAAAGCTAAAGAGGTCTACAGTATTTGTGTCTTTCACAGCTTTTAGTTTTACACTTAATTGAAGGAATCATAGAGAGGTCCACAAAGAATAGGTTCATTAAATATTAGTGGCATTCACTGTTACAAGTGCTATATTTTCAATGTAATCTTCACATTTGTAATTATTCAACATAGGTACACCTACTGTGTATATGCTGTATGTATAATCTCTAATTATTTAATCTGATGAATTTTGAAAATGTGTATGGAGATATGTTTACACGTGGAATCCCAAAGACCTGTAGATTATTCTCTTTTGTAAATTGTAAATTCATCTTACATGCGAATGCTTAAGTCACGTTCTTGCTTCAACTCAGTTTATTTTTGTCTGTAAATAAGTATCGTTTTCAGTCCTGCTCTTTTCTTATTTTCGTATTGTCCACTGCATGCTGGCTGCCATTTCTCTTTTCTATTCTCAGTATGCCAGATTTGTCAGATTATGGTCTGAGTCGCATTTGTCTTTCTTAAATTTTTAAGGATAAAATGTAGATTGGCTTGGCTCATATTAATTTATGGCTTGTTTTCCTTTGGAATTTTGTCATTTTTGTTGCTCTTGTTTGTGTTGAAAGCATACGTATTCATATACAGGTTGTACGCTCCTCAGTCAAATTCCGTGAGATTTTGTTCTGCCTCCTGTGCTTCTCACTTCTTTGTTTCCACTGAACTATGCATATGGCAATTTTAGAAATTCTCATGGCTTTGAGGTGTTGAGGTGAAATCCTCCCACAGATGCAAGGTGGAAGTGATGTTGTCATGTTCTCTTGGATGCTCAAGTATTTGCCCACACAAATATATAAATATATATATATATATAAATATATAAGATATAAATATCTATTTTAACATCCTTCTAATAATGGCCATTCTTACTTGACTGGAGAAATGTTGACTTGTGTTTTGCTTAAACTCTCTATGCTTCATTTTTGCTGTCAACAGCCTTGCCTTGCTTCTATGTCACAGTCACAATTCACACGACATATTTCAAATCCGTTCAATCCATTGTGTGTATGTGAATTTCAACATGTCTTTACCCTCTATTTTCTATGAGAATATGATTCATAAATCATGTATTTTCTAACTTTTTACCCAGTGGAATGTCTTCAAGTTTGCTATCGGCAGTAGACATTAGGATAATGAATTTGTCAAGTTGTTGTGTACAACTAACAACACCCCCCCCACCTCCCCCCCCACCTTCTTTCCCCATGTTAAAATCTGAAAATTTGGTAGTCTCCTTTCCTAACTGTTTTTTCCTGCTTGATATCACTCTTTAAATGATCAATTTTGAAGCTTTTCAACCAGAGCTTACATTCTCCTTAGTGAAGAGCAGAACAGAGAAAAAAATAATTCTTCATGTTCTTTAGTATCTTGTTTTATGTCTGTGGACAATATTGCGCTTGCAGTGTAAAGAGTAAAATTTCAAATCATAATTCATTCAATTAATGATTGAAATAAAAAACGACTAGAAATCTACCTAACCATACTTTCTATTCTCTAAAAGTGAATACGTGTCAGCTATACCAAATTCGTCTTTTCCTGCATTGTAATTTTATAATTTGAGTCAGTAAATCTATGCTGCCTTATCTCTCCATAATGACACGCTCATCTCGAATAACCATTCTTTCTCCATTTATCAGATGTATACTGTAGCCATGCAATTCTCCTTTTTGGGTTTATTTATGAATATCATTATGTTTTACACACCTGTTCAAGTAACCAAATATTAGCATTTCTAAACCTGGAGCCAGTGGAAAAAGGGTCAAGGTGTCAAGTGTAAAGAGACAACTAAACCAATGGTTTTGAAAATCAGCTTTGCTCATCTGTTGTCTACTTATTTAGTTTGAAAGTGACATCCAATTCCAGTTTGGTTTCATCAGAATTTTTCTTGTATTTTTAACCGAATTTCAAGTTAGGCTCATTCGATTTCTCACTGGCTTTTGTTGTTGAGCTTTAGGCTTTAATTTTAGTTCGATTTCAAATACAAAATCCAGTTTCATCCTTCGTGTTAATGAAGTGAAACTACCGGTAGTAGTGTTTTAGTTTAAACTAAGTACATTTCTTGGCCTATTGTTACCAAATGTTGTTAGTAATTTTCAGGCTTGAATTTCGTTGCATGTGTTTATTAACTCACAACAGTCCTGGTGCTTTGCCATCATGTATTTTATAATCTTTATTTTTCTGGGGGTTTTTTTTTGTGTTATATATGTTTTTTTCTTTCGTTAAACGGCCTCCATGATTTTACTTTTCCATACAGTACAGCAGTGTATTATCATTACACGATCCAATGTTTTTATAGCTACAATTACAATTCACTCAATTAATTATCACTGATGTATGTATGTTCTCTCAGTTTTCTTTGTTCACTGGATGTTTATGTCCTAGGCAAATCTTCATTTAATTTCTGTGGGTTATCAAGGTATGCCAGATTGAATTAAGCTTAAAAATAATGATGAAGACTGACTCCCGAGTCTTTTATGATGTTACAGGTGTGTAGTATTCACCAGCAATGGGGAAAGTCACCATTTCATGTGTCATAAATAGTGCGAAGAGGAAGGAGAATTTCTGGCACGAGGTCGTTGACTATAAAACCCCAAAGGTTTACACTTATACAAGAAATATGAGATTGAGATGAATGCAGAGTATCGGGGAATTGATTACTAGATGTAGTAAGTATATATATATATATCATTATTATTATTATCATTTTTGTAGGCAATGTTGAAGCTTATTTTGTTTGCGTTTTTTTTTTAGAGTTAATTTCTTTTCATTTTTTTCTCTCATTGTTTGGGTTTTTTATGTTTAAAAGTTTGTTGAGAATCCCCCCATAAAGTTGGGGGTTTTTTTTCATTTTATTTCGTAGTATGGGGAGGTAATTGCTCTTGTTTTGTTTTGTGTTGTTGGGGTGGGTTTTTTTTAGGAGAAGGGTTTTGTTTGTTTTTTTAACAAAGATGTAATAGATTTTGTACAGAGGAATGAATGTTCTGATCTGTGATCTCAGCTGAGTGGAATTTTTAATGGATTGTACAATTTGTTCAGCATGGATGTTTTGAAAAAGAAGAAAAAAAGAAAAAAAAACAAACCCAAAAATAAAGAACAATATATGTGTTTCTATCCAAAGCAAGCCTCAACTTTATTTATTTCTATTTTGTTCACTTCTGGTATCTTCTTTAATGTTATGGGAACAATAATCTTGAATCTCACTTTATTTTAAAAAATTTAAACAAACAAAATTGTGTAAATTGTGTTTGTTTCATTGCAATTTATTCCTTCTATCATATGTGGAAAATCTCCGAGTGAATGAAGGGAGGAAACAGCAAGATGTAAGACATGTAAAAGAGTGAAAAGAAAGAAGGACCTACCAGTGACTTTCACTTTCACCGACCGCCTATGAACAACAAAGCATTTAGATATTGTTCTTATCATTTTCAAGCAAACTACATTATATAAGGAAAAACTGAACAAAACAGTTACCTAGCTAGCTAAACGTATGTACTATTGTACTAGCTGCCTTGCTAGAAATTAAACTGCTATATAATTATAATACAATATTCAAAACATACATTTAAGTTTAAGTGACAGTTAGTGACTTCTCTTAAAACTTCTCTTGAGATGTGTCATTAGTGTTACTCAAGTTACTGTCAGCAAAACTAAAGCTCATATGTGAAAAAAAAACTGAGTGAGTGCCCCTCATGTAGGGAAAAAGGGGAAATGAGAAAATAATTTGTTTGCTTCATCGAAATATACTCCCTCTACAACATCTCTCTCAATGTGAAAAAGAGGACACATTTCGATTGACATGTGAAAGTAGCAGAAAAGAAGTAGGACCCACCAGTAACCCCCGGCATGAGAGAAGGCAAAGAAAAAGAGGGGGAAACACATGCACCTCAGTCCTGTACTGTAAGTTGTCAGTGGAAAGTAGTAGTGTCAATTCAAAATGGTACTTGTGGACAGTACCCTTACTCACACAAAGTGGTTACACTACAAATACAAATGAGACGCTTCAATAGTTTCATTCAACCATGAAGGAATTAAACAAGTACAGACAGAATATCACACAGGGCTCATATTACTTATGTAAAAGAAAAGAAACAAAAGTGAAAGGGCAAACCTTCAACTAGGGTTTTCATTTTCCTCGTACATCATGTACATTCCTTTTGAAAACAAGGAATGAAATTTTGAAGACAATGCATGAAAAGACTATCATCTAACACAATCATAACTGACAGAGCTAAATAAATATACGACCATGATGCAGAATGTGGCGCCGGTGCGAGCGGTTAGGCTGCCTAACTGGGGATCATGAGGTCCCGAGTTCGAAACATAGCAAAGCCAGATCCGATGTTGTGTTCCTTGGGGAAAGACACATAACATGCATTTTCCCACTCCACCCTTGGAAGTACAAACTTGCGTCAGACTAGTGTCTGGCCAGGAGGTGATTATTGTCACCTGTTCCGCTTCATGCTATATAAACCGGGATAAGCTCCAGTTCTATGGGCCTAAAGGCCCTTGAAGGAACTTTATTTTACTTTACATAATGCAGAAGTTTCAACATTAATAATTAATAAATCCTTCCTTCAACACTGCCTGGTTAGATATCAACAGTTATCAAAGTAAACAAATTGTTTTCAACTTTAAATGTAATTGGCTGTTCTACTTCATGCTAGAATTTAAATGTTGAAATATGAATACCAGAAGTCGGAATGAAAAAGGCTGGGAAAATCCATTTTATACTTAAGCAGCAAAAGTATTACAACAAAATTTAAACATCTGTAACTTTTGAACTGGTGAAGATAATCTAAAAAATGTACATGTTTCGTTAGAAAATTAGCAATGGTTTTCACATTTTCCCCTTTTAAAATTAACTTGCATGATTTTGAAGTTTTTATTTTGGATTTTTTGTTTGTTTGTTTAAATTGAAGATATTTAACTGAAAACCTCTTTGGTGGTGAAGATAATCTAAAAAAATGTATGTGTTTCGTTTGAAAGTTAGCAATGGTTTTTACATTTTCCACTTTTAAAATTGCATAATTTTGAAGTTTTTATTTTTGGATTTTAATTTTGTTTGTTTGTTTGTGCCTTAAAGATATTATAACTGAAAACCTCTTTGATAGTTCTTTTATATCAAAATGCAGTTCAAAATTTATTCAAGTTTTTACAATTTTTAAATTTTCTTCACCAGTTCAAAAGTTAGTTACAACTGTTTGAATTTTGTTGTAATACTCTTGCTGCTCAGTAGGGATGTATTTGTACTCTTGTATCATTTGGGAAATATTAATAAGGAACTCTCTTTCTGTCATGAAGGGCTTTAATTCTTTATTTTTGTTTCTTTTTCATTTTCTTTTTATACTACATGTATATATTTACTTTGGTTTCTTATTGCTCATTGCTATGAGTATGAGGCTTGTTCATCGAAATTGCGTGATGGGTCATTACATTACATAACATGATTGGCGATCTTTCTGCACCATTAGTCCCCTCACCAATGCTTAAGCAGTCATTATTTCTCTCTTATTGTAGTGTAGCTGAAGAAGAGCTGTTATGCTAAAAAATTTCTCTGTCTTATCTTGTCCTATACTTTTCTTATTTCATGTTCCTTGATCATTTGGAAAGGACATAAACATGCATTTTCCCATCTGAGCAAATGGGTACTAGCACCAGCTAGAAAGAAAAATCTGTAAAAGACGTGTCCTCTCCAGTTGGGAACATAAAATTGCTTGGTGCTATCAATTTCGTTTTATGGGCCATTACGACTCGAAAAAAATGTACATGATTCAAAATACATGTATTACATTACATGTTCAAATCCTCACATCTTCTATGAACACTGAATGTGATCCAATTCCAATTATCCGAATCCAAACTCCACTAGATGATTGAAAGTGACGTGTTATGCTGATTAGAATAGAATCATTACAAGAGGCGTAGCGAAACTAGTAGTGTTGTAAAGTTGAAAAAAATCGTGACGGCTGGCACAGGTGGATATTTTTCACAATGTTGTACTCTTAGGACAGGAAACTTACTATGCTTTCCTCACTTGATTCAGGTAGAAAAGATCTTGTTGAAGTACAAAACGCCCAACAGGCTGCCGTTTGTATGCTCCTCAAGTAAGGAATTGAGATGGATTTTGAATGAAATGGCCTGCTGCAGGATAACTTATCTAGTCTGTGAACCTGCATTAGTGCCAGTATACAGCCTATAAAGTCGATCTTTAATAAGAATGAAAAGAATCTGATTTGTCATTGCAGGCGTAGATAAATGGCTCAGTTCAGAAGCAGACAGCGTCCAAATCACGTTATGATAGTATTGATAGCCTAAGAGAGGCAGTTAAGTTGCCATTCTTATTCAGTGGCAAAAGTGGTGCATAGTGTGGTGCCTCATTTGAAACCAAGGGAAGGCATGCAAAATAAATTTCTGGATTCTTTTTCTTTATTACCAAATTGAGTGGCTAATAACAAATTGTGTTTTGTAGAAAGAAGTGACACGAGTATGTGTTGATAAAAATAAAAGACATTCACAATTTCTCAAACACAAGCATACAAATACCTCCATAGTACATTAAGTTTTAGAAGAAACAGTCAAACAAAATATCTTAGATTAACTAAAAATCTTTAATCCAGTAAATGACAGATGTATGTCAATGCATAAAAATCATCAATAAATTAAATATCAAAGAACATACACAAAAAAATTTAAATACTAGTTATGAATGTATGCAAATCCTCATATTCCAGGAAACAGTTTTAAGATTTTGATAGTCCATAACAACTGTCTAATCTATGTCAAATGAAAGTAATTATAACCATATAAGTGATCAAATTTAAGTCAAGACTTGTGATCGTTTCTTCAATCCTATCTCAATTATCAGATTAAGTAAGACTAGTAATAGTGGTAAGAGGGATAATTGCTTGACATAGCATCTGATTATGCACTCACACTACACTGAGCATTAGGTAGTCACACAACACATGTTGCATAGTCTTGGGTCTTTGTAAGAGTAGATGATTATGCTTGAAAAACAAAACCATTCATCCGGGACAAAAGTAAACCCATTCCTTCAAGGAAAAACTTGAAACAAATAAGTTTGCTTCAAAGTAAAATAAGAACCACTGCTAATCAGTGTTCCCTCTTACTTTTTTTCTAGTCTGTGTGTGCTCATATTTGGTGTTGTGCAAAGTCTGACAAAAAAATCCCCAAAAGACCAGGTTTTTTTAAATTATTGGTGTGCCCAGACATTTCTCAACTGTGCACATCTTTTCTCCCTGGTGTGTGTGTGTGTACACGCGCACAGCTTAGAGGGAACATTGCTGCTAATGGTAAAAAAATTGGAATTCAAAATAGAGGGTGTATTGCAATTAAGGACACATTAACAAGAGGTAAATTGTTTTATTTACAGATAGAAATTCCAATCTTTTAATTATCAAGACATCTTTTCATATAATCAGCTGCCCAGGATATAGATACATGAACATTATCATAATGATCTGATATTATAAAAGAAAAGAGTTTGGGTGATGCAATCACAGTCAATTGGCCATTTTATTCAAAATGATAGGGACAATGGGAAGAAGCTATAAGTTGATAATCAAAATGTTTTTATTCAAATTCAAAAAGGGCAGCAGATCACAGAAGGAGAGAGGATACATATCCCCTGACCTAGAAGAATGGGTTAATGATAGCCATGAGACCAAAAGATCGTCTGCGTGCCATAGGCACATGATGCCACAAAGGAAATAATCCATCACAATGTTGCCAGAACACTTGGAAGTATTTGAAAAGTGAAAAGAAAAAAAAATTGGGGTGGAAAGGAAATGAGCAAAAGTGGTACTTATTATTGTTATTATTATAACTGACGCATGAAGATTTTCAACCAAGATGTGGCTGGCGAGACCCATACATTCGTGTTCATTATTTCATGGACAAAAATTATAGCACCATACATAGACAGTTGACAAAGCTGTACAGTTCTCAAAGCATGAAATATTCTTGCTATTTTGTGAAAAAAAATTATTATATAGATAAAAGAACAAACATTCCCTTAAATATAAAAATTATGCACAGACCGTGTTAATGTTCAGCTTTTGTTATTAATTGCCAGAAACTGAAACGTACTACGTACTGGTGTGTAAGTGTAAGCCATGGACAACACAAGGACAATATTCTACATTACAGACAGCAAGATTCGTTTTCAAAACGACGTTGTACAATTGTTCACCTAAACCCATTGAAAATTGATGTGCCAAAAGTTTGCTTGTTTCATGTTTATGACTGAATCTCAACTGCATTGAGACTTGATAAGAGCTCCGACAAGCCACTTGGCTTGAACAGAGAAAAGGAAATGGTGACTTAGTAAGCCATTGTAGTGACTTACGTTCTTCTCACCTCAATCATTCAGTCGTATTTGAAGATATCCATTCCTTTTCACTTCATAAATCCATATCAACCTAGGCACTCTTTGCCATGTTCAAAATGAGAAATTAAAATTAAATCTCAAAATCAAATAAATAGAATAACAAAGCAGCACACCATGTTCTAATTTTCATGTATGCTTTCATACTGGGTAAACAGTAAATTAACACACAGATATGATAAAATAACAGAAAAAAGCTGCAAACGTCTGCCAGCAAAGCCTTAATCTCAGCAACATCTCATCACCCGAACAGTAGTTTCACTATCACCGAATTAAGCTGCCAGAGGATGCTGTAATGATAGACAATCATGTCACCTACATCCCCTACAGTACAAACTGAAGCACTCAAAGTCAATTCACAACATGGGGCCCTGACTTTATACAACAGAATCATTTTGATGATAATTTGTCTTTTTCATGTTTTTTTAAAATGTATCCTGCAAAGTCTATAAGGCTAAATCATTGCAGTTTTAAAATTCAAAATCGCGTTTTCTTTCCACTAAATGAAAATGTAAACTGCTCTTATGCAACATATTGAATTTTGGACAGCTACAAGGAAACGCTAAAGAGGTATTTTATCCCACTTAAACTTCATGTAAATCGCAATTATAAGTTTTGGATTAGTCTTGAATCCCAAACAATGTCAATTGTTATGTTTCTCATAACAAAACTGTGTGTGTGGTGTGTGAGTAGTAGTAGTGGTGGTGGTGGTGGTGGTGGTGGTGGGTGGGTGGGGGGGGGGGGGAGGCTGCTTTTTCAGAAGCAATAATAAGATTCTATTCAAAATTGTCTTTAAGATGAAAAGTGAAGCCAAATCATTTTATGTTTCTTAATTAATTATATCATTGAAACAATTCCAGTTGCTTCGGTTGGCTAATATATAATGGATAAAAATTAAAATAATATGCACGATATTAGTTATTTTTTGTATTTTCTATCATAAAATTAATGGGTGTTAAACAGCACTGCCTCCAACGTTGCTCACCATTTTCAGGTAGTTGACCTTCTTTTTAGCTCTCCTGCCATCTTGAGATTCTTCTTCAAACAAGTCAAAGCGCTGTGGGGTAGCCTCAGACTGGAAAAGCACATTAGATGACAGCAAATAAATACAGACCAAGTACCTTGTTTCGAATGAGTACAATAATCATCAATTTTTAGAATGAAAAAACTTCTTTTTTTTAAGTTATGCTAGGAGCTTTCAGTGCCTGCAAGGACGGCAGTAATTTTTAAATTTCATTTTTAAAGTTGATGTAATGTTAAATTATCAAGAAAACAAGAATACATTTGTTTACTCATATATTCTTTTCTTCCATGCAAAGCGATCTGCAAATAGAAATCCAGGAAAATCAAACATTTAAACATTCTATCAGAGGTTAAAAAAAAAAAAAGCGAGAGAGACAGACAAGACATACATAGAGAGATAAAACAGTTATTCCATACCATGCGACTACGGACATGTCTGGGAATATCCTCATTCTCTGCCCACAACTCATCTCTCTTTGCCTGAAGCTGAGAGCCATCCTCAAATTCCACCTGGAAAATTGTACATACAGTAATGACAGATGTGGATTTTGATTAATTCTTCATCTTTACAATAAAACTGAGTCTCTACCACTGCACCAGGCATGGGTAATATCAAGTACAATAATTAAATCAAATCAGTACTCGATAATGAGGTTATCTGTTTTGTTTTTAATTGTAATGACTGGAACATGATGAATTAGTAACAATAAAAAGTTTTCTTGATCACAGACAACCAATCTTTCTTCATTAAATTCAGATACTGTCTGAACTTTAAAATTTAATAAAAGAACCTAATACAGGCTATTTAAAAAACTACATGCCACATACAGTGATCCTGGGTACGGTGGTTCCTGAGCTTACCACGCTCAAAGTTTGCTAAAATCAGCTTTATACGGATAATCAATTTGTTGAGTACTTCTCATCTACCAGAGTGCTTGATGGTTTTACATTGATATGGCATTAATCTGTCAAAATGGCACTTTAATGATATCGAATTACTATTTTTAGAAGCCCATCACAATGCCATCCCAAATTCAAATGTAAAAATTTCAATATGCCACAGGTTAAACTACCTTAAACTGCATACTTTGTGATGCAGTAAATGATCATTTCTACATTACAAGTTATGAACAAACCAAAATGGGACAAATCTAGCTTATTGCATTATTGGATGGAACAGTTCATTCCCTTCACAACCATACCATAAAAGAATCTCCGTATCCATTCTTTACATGATTCCTTCAGTGACTACACAGGCCAAACCTTCAACACATCTGTTGTACTATAAAAGCCAATAATTTTGTCTACAGTATTGCAAGTTGGTACTCATTTTAATCATCACAACTCGTATCTTTAATATCTACTTGTGACAATTGTCCTGAATATTGCCTTAGATCGGCCGGACATTACGTGACACATTCTGCACAGCTGTTGAGGGTTCCCACTCGTTTTCAGAAAAAAAAATTCCATGAGTTTTCCAAGATTTCTCCATGCAAATATAAAATTTTCAAACAGCCCTGTCACTCTTGGATTATGAAATATTCTAATCCAAGCTATAAAAAATTGTAAAATTGAGCAAAAAAGAAACAGAAGAAAAAATAAAGAAATGGAATGGAAAGTGTGAATTAAGAGGAAACAGCAAGATAAAAGACAATTAATGAAAGAGGGAAAATCAAACTTCCTTTATCGAAGTCAAGCCAAACCTTTCTAAGAAAAGTATGTGAATAGCCTAAAATAAACTACCGATATTTCATAAAAATTCCAAGACTTTTCCAAGGCTTAAAGGGAATTTTTTAAAATTCCAAGAATTCCAAGACTTTCCCAGTTTTCCAAGATGAGTGGGAACCCTGCATGTTACAAAAAAGTGCCATCTGAGCGTCTCAGGGTTTTATAACGCTTCAGTATTATCCTACTCTTTTGTAGGTTTATGCCATAAAAAACGTTCAAATAACAGAAAAAATAAGTTCAAATACGATTTTCTCAATATGTTTGTTTTTGACAATGATTTATCAACTTCATTTTTATTTATGGTCAGATTGGCCCCAACTTTGGTATGTAGCATCAATAGCCAAATAAAAACAATCTGTTAGAGCCAATCTTTGATATCGTTTTTTGTGATTAAATTTGGCAAAAAATGGAAACATTGCTATAATATACATATTTTTATTATTCATAAAATCAAAACTGTGATACTTATCCAAGATCTGACAAATTCTAGATATTGGACCAAATAATGTGTGTGCAAAGTTAACATCAAATCTGATAAAAACTTTAAAAGTCTTTGTCAGTTGAAATTGGCCATATTTTTGTAATGAAAATCCAAAATGGCGCCGTTTCCATGGCAACCATATGATAAACACATTTTCCACTCTGTTTTTCCAGCTAATTTAGACATACCGAGTTCAATGGTACTGGTTAAAATTGCCTATTTTTAGGACTAAAAAATCATGTTCTAATAGCTTTCAATTTGTTTCTTTCGCTGTTTTTTTAAACATGCTATATGCACTTCCTATCCAATCTCACTCCTTAAAAATAGTTTCAAGAAAAACAATCAGAAGTGAAGGGAAAGAGTAAACTGAGAGAAAGACTTACAGTGTAGATGTCTTTCACATTTACTCTCCTGAAAGTAGCCCCATACAAGTCGCCATCAGTCCATTTGATGGAAACGTGTTCCCCCTTTAGCTGGAGGACCATCTTTTAAACAATCACGACTCTGAGGAATGGGGAAAACAAATTCAATAATCAGATCGGACATTAGTACTAGATAATAGAGTAAACTTTATGGAATCACTAATACGGGTGTCTATTGAAACAAAAAAGTTTGTTGCTACAAAGACCTGACACAGTTGATTGATCTTTTGTTCTTATAAGCTATTATTATATGTTGTGTTTGGATTCTAAAGGCATTATGGGATAATCCATTATGTTGTGAGTTTGTAATCAACACTGGTTCAATCCTTCAATGGCCCAAAATTTCTCAGTAAATATTCTTCACTCTGCTTTTCTTACTTGACTCAGGTGTAACTTACTCAGGAATACAGGTTGTGAATCAATTTTTATCTTTATTGAAACTAAAACAGCAAAATAATCGACAAGAACAGACCACACATCACTCACCTCAATATCCTCTGGTAACAGATCTTCACTGAATGATCCATCATCAAAGTCAACTTCATACAGACGATTTCTTACTACGCCTAACACATGTGCCCAGTAAAAGCGCTTATTCCGATGATGTTTGGCCAGTGCTACATTATTGACCTGCAAATCTGGTAAGTCACGCGTCTGTCTCCCATCGGACTTCTGTGGGGAAGTGGTGTGCTTATGACATGAAATATAAATGGGTAGAGGCCAGTCACTGATCTCAAATTTGATTCCAGCCATAAAAGCACAAGTAACATGAAATGACTTTGTGCAGCGACCGTGAGAGCATTGGACAATTGCTGTAGGATGGGGCATATGTTCTGCCAAGGGACCACACAGAGAGCATTTCTGGATTGCGGAAAAAGATAAGAGTGAAAATGAACTTCTTTTTCCTCAATTCTTTTCATTGAGCATTTTTTGATGACTAGTCTATGTCAGATGATGACAGAGCAAAAATTACACTGATTGGTTATTTCAAATTAAACTGAATCTAAAATAAACACACAAAAGAAGGAAAAGAATTTACTCAACAGTGACGACTCTTAAACCTTATAAATGACATTGATTACAGAAAGGATTTGTAGTTCTCCCTTAAATGGTGTCCCTCTTTAAACATGATTAGACTTTACGGAGACAAAACTAAAACTCTCCTTCAGGTTAGGAGCTAAGCTGTGCTTTTATATGAAAGAGGGCTGAACATTTTATGAAGATTGTTGACAGGAATATGTGACATTAACCCTTTCCTGCCTACTGTGATCGAATGCGACATCAGCCTCGATGCATAAAGTGCCCTAATGCGTCCCTCGCTTACTCTTCGTCTCTGTACTCGCATAACAACAAGATCTTGCAGTGTACAAAGATTTGAATCAGCAATCTCGTGATGTGTGAGATTTCTGTCTCTTTTGTGAAAAAAAAATGCATATTTTTTATTTGCTTTCATTTTGACTTACGGCAGTTGTAAACAAAATGACACTATTACTTTCAATACAATTAAAGGGTCATAGCAGTTATATAAAAGTTTACATTTTCTGAAAGCTTGTTTTCTTCTTTAGTTATTATAATTTCTTCACACAAACTGAGTAGGAAGTGAGGGCTTAAGCACACAGACTTAGAGCTTAGACAGGAAGGGTTAAGACAAGGTTTTGTTTCATTAAAATTTCCTCTATCCACCATATACCATGGTCTCAGGATGAACAGTAACAAGAACACAAGCAGAATTCTGTTGCACATGAATCCTGTTAGTGTTAAAGGTAGACAATCCCTGGTCTTTACTGAAATATGAAAGTTGCAGCTTTCCTTTGGTTTATAAACACATGTACTCAGTCTACATAATGTCTTCCATGCACTGCCTATCAAAGAGTCCAATGGTCTGAGCAATTCCAGGGAGGAGCGCTCAAAGTCAGGCTTGATCAGTTTATTGCACATTGGAAGGGACTAGGTAGTGATCAAATTAGTATGACTCAATCACTGAGAATGAGAATATGGTTTTTAACATTTAAAAATGGTTCACTTACAAATTTGAATCTCTCTGGATCTATCTTGGAGGTGTTGATGGGTGCTCTTCCTCGAACATTTTGAAAGAAGACATCGCCAATGGCTAAAGCACATACAATATGAGCCCATTTGCCATCCAACGTTGATTTCAGTGCTCCACCTCTCATACAACAAAGAGTGCAGACCTTTGGAAAGACAAAGACGATGGACATTTCATTAAAAACTTTTTTTTTAAAAGACTTGAAAATGTGATTCATTTCTTTTCAATGTAAAAAGGAAGCAAAAATAGACTACTTGAAACATTAACAGCAACAGCAATGGGAGAAATTATAATTATGATGACGGATACCCATTGCTAAGGAACAAAATGAATTTTCCAGTGGTGTTTATACAGCAGTTTGTCAAATATTGAAGAATGCTACATACCGCATTGACATCATCTGCCTGTGGAGAAGCACAAACATCGCAAATCCACTCCATAGAAGGTCTAGACGATAATTCACCATAGCAACCTTCAAAGGGAAAAGAAAAATGAGAAAGTGTGTAACACAAACTATACTAAAATATAGCACTATAAATTACATCCAAATCAAATCTGAAGCCTTTGACTGCCATTAATCTTAATCATGAAATAAGTAAGAACAATGCAAGAAGGGTAGTAGAAACCTCAGATCAAAAGACAAACTTTCGATCTTACAAATTCATTCAAATCATAATACTTACTTGCATGGACAGAAACACTACAAGAGGAACACACGAGCAAGGAACTTAATCCATCCTCATCTAAGGGCGAGTAATCACAGAAAGGCATTTTATTTGTCGAACTGATGGCGAAGGAAGCTTCTGGGATCATGGGAAAGGAACGAGATGGAAGGCTGTGTAAGGCTGCTTGATCAAGCGACAACGACCACTCTGACTCAGACTGTAATGGGAAAAGAAGACATTAGCTCTGCCTGCTTCTTTCTACTATGACTATCAAACTGACAAAGAGATACAAGCATAACATTGTGAATACAATAAAATTCATTATTCAAACATTCACTTCAAATGAAACTTCTGGTGAACTGGCATATATGGATATAATGTATGCTCTCTTTGCAGTTAATTATTTGCTACCAATGAAGAAAACATCTTGAACATATAAGACAATGTGATAGAAAGGAAAAAAAGGAACATGGGGCTACCAAATCTCACTCCATTTTAAAATCAATGATCAAATATGGCAATCACTTTAAGTCAAGATATAAATTATATCTATCCTGAATACATACTTTATCACTAACTGACAGTTACTTTACAATTTATTTAATTATAGCAACTGTGTTAAATCAGAATAAACAAATAAAATTCAATAAAAATTTCAAATCCTCACACAATCAATGCTTCGTTCATCTATTCATCCTTATCCACCGAAAATAATCATCTTGAGATTCATGACAGATATTTGAATTTAACAACACGTGCATAGCTCTTAAATGTGTACAAGTTGCAGTGAAAGTTATATATTTAACCAATCAAGGAAAGATTTATTCGGTACAATATTCTCAAATATAACATCGTTCATAACGCTATTTTTTCAACTTAAGCAGTTTTGTTTAAATTGTCATTTTTCATCCATGTTTGCGTTATGGTTAAAAACAGATCACTGCGTTTCATGTAGTGATACATGTACAAGTGATGGGCAAAATTTATGTAAATTTATGAAAAAACCACATGGATTATTTCAGGGAGATTATTAAGACCTTGATTTGTCTATAATGATGAAAGGATGAAGAGGAATGGCTTTTTTCTTAAGTTTAACTAGCACTTCACTGAGTAACTCACATCAAATCTCTCAAACAGTGTACAGATAGAGCAATGGGGACTTCTCAATGAAATTTTCTCATTAAACTCTTTCACAGCTATGCTGACGTCCTCTTTGTGGCACTGCCACAGTTTATTGAGTGGCTTGGCCCAAGCATAAGATGGGTATACGGGCAACGTTTCCAAACCTTTTTTACCTGTGGGGCCTGTTTTTTAATAATAAAAAATACAAAAAGAATTAATATAGAAATGAAGAAAGGTAAGTAAAATGTTTCAATAAAAAGACTGTGTGTGTGTGTGTGTGGGGGTGGGGGGGGATGTATGTATTTTCAATTAAAATAATATAACACTTAAGGGTATAGAAACAAATAAATAAGGCATTGAAAGATAACACAAAAAAAAACCAACAGAAAATACATTCCAACCAATTAAATTAACAGATACGCGCCGGGATATGAATAACAATATTTCAATAATAATTATACCATGCTACATTAATCTATTAATGAATTCATGAACCACCCAAACATATTTTTTCAAACGATGCAACTGTTCAGAAGTCTAGGGTAAAAATATAGTACATGTATTATTCTTTACATTGAATAAATATTGACCTGTCCAGACCCTAACAATATACAGGATATAAAAATACACACATCTACAAAATCTACTCTGGTCTCATTATGATCTGTTTAGATCTATAACATTTAACCAATAACAAAATGATATATCAAGGGACTTTGTGAAAGAGCATACAAGTGTATCTCAATGAGTCAAAACACACCATTTTGCAACAGGCAAACAAAACCATAAAAAGTTACGTACTTGAATGAGCAGGCAATCCAGGCAGCTTTGGGTGGCTGTTATCAAGGGGGGATGCTGTGGCAATCGATGGGGCAACACCTGGTGCTGACAAACTATTTTCTTTGGCATCTATCTTACTTGCTTTTGCTTGTTTTTTACCCACCTCCTTCTTAACTGCAACTTTTTCTTCACTTTCCTGCCCTCCTCATTGGAGACAGCAGATGTCTGCTTCTTGGAGGCCTAACAATCAACAAAATGAAATTGAAAAAAAAGGATAGAAAACAAATGAATAAAAAGATAAGTATTTTTTTAAAGACTTTACACACATAAAATGTATCACTTACTAACAACTGTTGTTGTTTTTTTATAAATATCTCTTCCTACATTCATGTAAAGTATTTTCATTACATTACTAGCAAAGAGTGAAATTTGCAAAATCTTCATGAGGTATAAATATATTTTCTTTTTAACTTTGGTTGCTTTTTTCCTAGAGTTAAGTTCTGTTCCTTTGAAAACATTTATCTTTCCCTTAGTTTAGGTCTTTCATTACTGTTTTCCCCTGGTTTAGATACATATAGGACGACAGGTCCTGTGGCATGGAACAATTCTAATTTGCAAGTCATTGACACGACTTTTGCTTAGGATTTCTAATGAACACTTTCTATTCATAAAGAAAAATACAACTTCAACATATCAATTCTTAAAATGAAATGTTATAAAGAACCAAACAAATGACACATAAATCGACACAGGAAATGCATGCATGATTTCTTACAAAAGTTCTAGGTGTACACAACACAACTAAAAAACAATGCCAACTGCCATTATAAGATATGAAATCTTATGACACATGAAATCTATCAACAAGAACTCTTTGATTTTTAAGACTAGGAATCCTTTTAAAGATATAATGGGGGAAAAAGGCAAAGAAAACAAAAGCAAATCAAACACAGCCTTCCCACAACACAGGTAATTACTGAAAGTCATTAAAAAAACCTTCTTGAAGAATGCTTTGATATAAGTTTGAGGTCAACTAGGAATAAAATCCAGTTCACACTGGAAATGGCAACAGTAATACACGGCAGGTCAATTTAGACGAACATACTACCAAGGTAAAAAAGAAAAGAAAAAATGGTTGTGTGATGTAGAGAACGCGGTGAGAAAATATTATCCACGAAAGAAAAGCAGTACAAGACAAAGTTCAGTGATTTCATCTGATTATCGAAGAGAAAAAGACAAGCCGTACACACACACCACAAACACTATACAGTTACAAGTGTCAAGAATCCCCAGCATTGCAATGAGGAAGTATGAAATAGGTCTTTGCACACTAACAATATTTCACTGATGAAAAAATTAAGTGTTTTCTTGGTTGATATGAACAGTATTCACTTTCATGCATATGGAAAGTACTTTCACATGACAAATGTTCATGTCATGCAGTGGCTGAAATGCCTTTTACTATGAAATGAAGATAAAGTAGACAATCTTTTGAATCGTCTTCACACAAAAAAAATAAAAATAAATGCAGAACAGAAGATGAAATGTCAATTTTAAAAATATCGTGTCGACATGAGAGACACTATGTACCTTTATACCTGTACACAATGAAAGGTCCCGAGCAAGCCAGTGCGTTGTGAAGAAGCATTGAGATTGCAACCATCAGGAGACGTGCCTAACATAGGTGGGGAACTTCTCTCATCCACAAAGCTCTGGGCAACTTCCTCTACCAACACAGGCGGCTTGGCACTGAAGCTTGGCAAGTCTTCCCATATGCCACACACCTCAACGCTTTTGCTGCTGCTGTGCTTTTCTCTCCTGCTTCCTGGCTTGCTCTTGAGGATGTGAGTATGAGACGAGACTACTCTTGAGCTGGAGATAATGGGTTGAGGAACTAACTGTCTAGGGGCCAAAGTTGCCAACGAAGATGAGGGATGTAAATGAAGAAAGCTTGTGGTCTGTGGTGGACAGGATAGAAGTGGAAATGATGGTTTGGAATTGGGAGTAGAAAGGGTAAGAAAATGGAAATGTGTCTGCACGCCAAGGTCTCACCTGGGGAGTCAGGATGGGCATTTCAATGGGACTTTCACATGGGAGGGAACAAGGTGTTTTTTCCACTAGTTTCTTGGCGACTTTTGGTTTCGTCTGCTTGGATTTCTTGACACGTTTGACAACCACAGGCTCCTCTTCAGTTGTGGCATACTGATGTTCCTGTATGTGAGGAGATAGTTTGGGCGGGGATGAGGAGACGCATCTGTCACCAGTGTTGATAACGAGAACATCCGACATAGGCGATTCTGGGGGACTTTCCCTCTGGCTAAATAACGGATCTAAGTGAGAGGTGCTTAGATCTGAATTTCTGCCATTACTGAAAGATGATCCAGGAGATCCAGGTTTACTTGAATCTTGTGAAGAGAAGGACGATGAAAAGATGTCAGCAGTAGCCTGAAGACGTTCTTCTACAACCTTGGGATGAAGTTCAGCGCTGATATTTGAGACAGGGAGAGGGGGCGGGTGGCCCATATTTTACCTGGCCAACAGATAAAGGTAAGGATGGAGAATACTCCTGCACAGGTGTCAACACGGGTGCAGTCGTTGAGTCATTTGCGTTATCTCTTGACGATGAGGCAACAATAGGAACACCCATAACTTTTTCTTCAGATGAACTTTTGACATCACCAGATCTTGGCAGCACAGGTCCTCCATTTGCCATCTGTAACAAAGTGTTTGCAATTGCCACATTCTGTTGACCAGCCAATGTCGATGAGGCAACAGGATGAGTATTGTACAAGCCTGATGTAAATCCTTCACTAGGAGCTCCTGATGGAAATACAATGATGTTTTTACCAACATTCGGACCCTTCGGTATGTTGACTGGTATTTTCTGATGCATAATCGTAGATGAGTCTTGGGAAGATTCTTTCAATTTACCAACAATAGTCGGGTGATTTGCCTCCTTAGAACTGCAGATGGAAGGCATAACTATGGCATTTCCTCTTAAACCCTGAGGGTTTTGTTCTATGCTGCTGCTTTGAATAGCATAAGTACTTGACATCGGCACATTGACCGTTTGACAAAGGGTTTTATGTGGAATGAACTGGGAGGTGAGATGTCTGATCTGTCCATTTTGAGATGGAACGAGAATTGGTGAATTTGCCATCTGAACATTTCCTACAAGAAAAGAATTTTTGTCTTGGTTTCCTTGTACAGTGACAATTTGAGGATGAGAAGAATTTTGTGGCAAGATTTGAGGACTACTGATGTTAACTTGATGCATATTCGAAATGATGTGAGGCGTTACACTGATAGGGGATGGGTTGACAGGGTTTACTATGAGTGATTTGTTAAGTGCTTGAGAAATATTCACCGACGTTTGAGTGGGTTGTGGTTTTTGTGCGGTCATTTGTAGAAGAGAAGCTTGAGTATTGAGATTTTCAAATTTCTGGTTGACAGTCAGCTGTTGAATTTGTGATTTTGGTTTGTACCTTGCAGCTGATACCAGATGCTGGATGGCGGCAAGCGGTTACAACTTTCTCGGCGCCATCGATGTGTTTGAGGCAGTCTGACTGCCATTGAGTACAAACGTTTTGGCCATCGTGACCTGCTGCCCTGAGCTTATGATCTGGATAGGAGTGAGGTTTGAAGTATGAAGTGGCTGAGCTCCTTGAGAAGCCTGGTGCAAAAATACTGGCTGGTTTTGTTGCCGACTTACAGTCTTCTTTGTTTCCTGTAATCCTGGCTGAGGGGCAGCACTGATGACTTGGTGTAACAAACTCTTTTGGATTTCTCCCTGGGAACCTGTGTTTGGTTTGGAATATGTCTAGCGTCAATAGCTACTGGTTGAGACGTGTGTAGCGCTTTAGGTAATTCAGTATTCAGATTCATCATCGGGTTGCTTCTCACCATCCCAAGATTTTGGGCAGTCAGGGTACTGAATGGTTGCACTTCAAGAGCATGGTTAGCTTTTACAATGGTGTTTTGAAGCATGGAGTCAGTCCCAATCATTTGTATGTTATTATAAGGTTTTGGCGCTGACATTGGTGTGCATTGATTGTTCACAATTTGAGGAATGATTTGTTGCTGCCCTGGCATCCGTAATGGGAAGCCAGATAAGGAATCTAAGTGAGTGCCTCTTGGGATATTTGTTCCAGAACTGATGTTGAATCTTGGAGTTTGACCTACCAAAGCATGTTGTTTACTGGAGGATATGACTGTGCCAACTTTCAAGTCTCTGGGCTGGACATTTGCTACGTTGGTCTTACTCAGCATTGTTCTACAGGCATTATTCATTAGGTTTTGCTGTAACAGTGAGGGGTTCACAACAGACATGGTAGATACAGTGGGATTGGCTGTATACTGAGGTGGCTTGCTCTGGAAGTTGGAGGAAGTAAACGTTGTGCAAGGAACTACAGGTTGAGATGCAGTTGATACCAACAGTGTGTTATATAAATGGGAATTAGAACAAGATACACTTGGTCTAGCATTAGATGATAGGACAGTCGAAGAAGCCATGGGAAAATCCCTTTGTGTTCTGTTTGAAGAAGTTTGCATTAACATTGCAACTTGGGATAAAGGTTTTGCAGTTGAGTAGGATGGAGGGGTCATCTCCTTGTTTACTAATATGTTGTTTGATGTCACATTGTACCCTGTCGGCACAGATGAAATATTTGTACATAACTTAGAGTTGAATGGCAAATGTCCTTTTGAGGCACAGATAAAACAGTGTTTCCAGTATTTCTGGGTGTATTGGAGTCATTGGACGTGAAAATAGGAACAGACATAACTCCTGCCTGGTTATGCATTGTTCTAGATGTATTTTGTTCATAAATTTGAGATGAAGTTATAATATTGGAAGCACCAAAGGTGTCTAGTGGTGGATTATTTCGAGTTTGAGGCGGTATGAAATTAGCAGATCCCCTGGGATAATTCAAAGTTTGATCTGACATGCTGTCATCTGATAGTAAAGAAGATGTTGCAGGAGACACAACTGGTATATCCCTTTCACCTGTCTGATGTGGATTTGAAATATTCTTATTTGCAGAAACTGATTTCACAGAATCTTCAACTGTATGTGAACAATTTTTCGGTATCTTTTCATTTGTTTTCTCTTGTTTGACTTTTTCTTCATTTTCATTTAAAGTTTTGAGAAAAACTTCTTGAAATGTGACATTTCTCTAGGAGATATCCCTGGCTCTGGCTTGGGCTGAACTTGTGGAGGTTTTAAATAAGAATCAAGCTTTTTCGATGCTGACATTTTATCGACTTTTGGTTCACTCTCTTGACTGTTTTCTGTTTTTACTGGATCTTTACTATTTTCTGTTTTTACTGGATCTTTACTATTTTCTGTTTTTACTGGATCTTTCACAGCTTCCTCGTGTTTTACAAATGCCGCGATCAAGTCAGTGACTGATGACGTTTCTATGGGAGTGTTTTGTGTTGGTTGTTCTACACTCTCCACTTTAACAGCATCAACCTTAACTTCCAAAGACTCCTTCTTTGTATTTTTCGTCTTTTTCTTTGGAGGCTCTCCATCATCTTTGACGGTAGCTTTTTTCTTTTTTGGTGGCCTTTTCTTAGGTGACATTCCAAGGTAAGGATCTTTTTCTTCCCCCTCAAGAGCTTTTATTTTCTTGGGTTTTGTATGTTTGCTTTTAGCTTGACTCTTGAGTGCTCGTGCATTCAAGTCTTCTTGGAGCTCGAGATGATGGGAATTCAGTTTTCAGAGGATGCCGACGCAAATGAGCAGTCCCAGAGCTATTTGCTTCAATCTTCTTTTTCGCTCCCCTGAAATCCGAGAAAAAAATAAAAATAAATTAATTGAACTGCCGTTTTACTGAGACTAACAAACATTGAACTATTAACTTTGATTATTAAATACATTCAAGTTTACATAAGTTATAATGATGCTTTGGGAATGTCATCAGTTATCTTGTATTTTTAGGTCCATACCTGACATTCATCATTCGATTTCCATCTCTGTGACCTTCAGGGTGAGGTGCAATGTCCTTTCCAGCTTTCCAAGATTCATATCGTTCTGGCTGGTACTTCTTCACAAAGATATCCATGCTGATTTTTACGCCATCTCTTCTACAGATACACTGAAACAAAAGGCAATCCAAGGGGAATGATTTTCCTCACTCAAGACACAGGTAAAGGTAAAAGTCATTTCTGTCCATTAAAAACTGAAACCATAGTTCCTAGTTCAATATAATTTCATGTCATTTTCTAATAACGTACGATATCATTTTAGTTGGCATAAACAAATAAGAAGCTAGGGACCAATAGAGAGTCAGTCACGATCAAGACCTTTATCAAACAAGCAAGATATCTGACAAATTGTAAATTGAAATGAACGACATAATGGACTTGGTTCTTTTAAATATTCATCTATTCATTAAATGCTACTAGGCAGATTGTGTGTCTACTCTCCGCATTTAAATGACAGTTTCCAGTGGTAATATCAAGGACTGCATCAGCCTTGTAAAGTAACTTTATTTTTTCCCACTCCTATTAGTGAATACTAATAATACATTTACATTGTCAACACATAGAAGCAAACAATCAAACAAAAATGTGTAAGTTTATATTGTATGAACTAATGCTTCACTATGTAATGATAGTAAAGGACAAGATTAGCCTGCTAAGTACCCATACTCATGGAACATAACTCTAGGGCACACAAGGTAATATAATATAACACTGAAAAGCTGCAATTTAGTTCAATGCTTCACTGACCTGCAAACACCTTTTGCCATATTCAATCCAGCGTTCAGAGGCAAAGTTAGTGGATTCAGCACAGTTAAAGCCATGATTGTAACCAGCATGATAGCCATAAGGAAAGGTGATCATGATTTCTCCTGCTTCTTGAGTTATCTATATTGGGTGGGGGGGGGGGGGGGGGGAACAACAGAGAAAATAAAATGAGACAAACAAAATGATGAAAAACAAACAAGAGAAAAAATTTTGAATGTTAAAAACAAACAAACAGCAAGAATGTCAAAGAGGTAAAATTAAACAAGAAAGGAAAGAGAAAAAGAGATCTCAGGGATGTAAATGGCATCTGGAGAAATTCTCTGAAAAGAAACGCCAGGGGTCCAGGGGCCGCGCAGGCCCCGGTGGGGTCGGGGCAAAGCCCCCATCGGGTCAGGGGGAACCCCCGGCTGAAATTGAACTTTCCCACTTGTACAGCTTAAAAATGGCCTCTCCTGGGCTTAATTTAGTTAAATTACTAGGGATAAAGAGACTTTAAAATGAAGAAACAGAACTAGAACTGACATACAGTGGACAGAAAATAAATGAGTGGTACCCTAGATCTATTGTGCTCTTGTTCAATGTTTGGAGCAGCACCATAAGGTAAAGAGGATGGTAGAGCTGAACTAGAACTAGATCTAGGCAGTGGTGGACTACTGATATCTGCAGTACCAGAAATCTTACTGCATGCTGTCTGCATTGCAGCTGGAAGACATAAGATTAGATCGAAAAATATGACCGTTTCGATTGTGAGCTTTAGATCGGTTAGCATGGTCCTTTAAACAACGAACCCCATCACTGCCGTACTTTATCTCGCATTTACAGTAACAGCACCAAGCAAATCCATCTTTGTCTACCTTTCGGAAATAATCTGAAAAAAAATTGCCGTTGTCATCTTTCAACAATAATCGATCCCATCGAAATTTGTTCCTACACTCTAGATCTATCGCATCAACTGTTGTATCTCGCTCCACAGAGTTAGGAGACCTTCGTGAACACTACGCCATGTTGTGTTTACTAATTTTAATACTTACCAATGAGAGTTACTTCCCTTATACCTACCATCTATTTCGCCGCTTCGGCTATTTACGTGGGTCAGAGAATTTTCTCTGAATCCTCGGAGAATCTCGGACTAATGATAGTGAAGGAAGCTCCGCCGTCAGAGAATTGTTCACTGAAAATTCGTCTTACAAATAGCGAACGGATATCGTGACAATAGTATTAATGTAATTGTGAAAATAACTTGCTTTTGTTCATAGTTTTTAGGTTTCCAATTCTTACAGTCGAAAATAGATCTAGATCTATCAATGAATTAAAAAAATAATTATCTGAAATAACAAAAATTAAATAGAATTAGATCTAGAATCTAGATCTATTTCTAGACTAGATCAAGAAATTTACCCCAAAAATCAACACAATCAAATAATCTGAAATCAGAGAAAATCTGAAAGATTTACATCCCTGAGATCTGCAACAATATGATAATAGGCGACATACAAGACAGAAAAGATCAGACTGATTGATAGATATGAGCTAGTTCTAGTACCCTAAACAATCTTTTCAAATCATAACCCCTCATATGATTCTCATTCCAGCTTGATTACCGCAGAACACAAAAGGGAATCAAAATAACCATCCTTTCCCTTTAAAACTGCAGATATGAAAGACAAAATTGAACTGAATATTTCATAATAAACGTGAGTGAGAACAAATCATTGTTTCCTCTTTTCCAGTGCAATGAATGCTAAAAAAGCAGGAGGTCCCTACAAAGTTAAATTCATACGATATAGACCTGAAAAGGAACCGACACAAATTGATGTAGAAGGATGTATAACTACTTACCTTATTCACCGGTATGGAATACTTCTTTAGTATGTGGGGTGAAATGAGGACATTTTATGCCTCAAGAAAGCAGGACATTCACTAAAACTTGAAGGAAAGAATCCTGGAGAATAAAGTGTATATATAGAGGTATTCACAGCTTTTAACTTTTCATGAATGAGCAAAGAGACAAAATAACTGAGCAACATCATCTTGGTTACACAAGGTGAGAAAAGTATATGATGGAAACGCTAAAGAAAAGAAAAAAACCCAACCCGTTCCTCAAATTTTCGAATGAAAACAAACTTGTATAAACCAGGGCAAAATAAAAAATCTTTTCAAAACTCTGAGATCACCGTAGTTGTAGATACAGCTTAAATCAAATTCACCTATAACAATTGAGTTTTCAATATTCATTGCCTTTCCTAAATCACCCAAAAGAAAATCAAGTAACAGAATCATATAAAACATGACAAATGAGATATAATTTATCTACATCTTTAATGAACAGTTTGAACAAGGATTACACAGAAGACAACAAAGATCTTTTAACAGCTAACCATTCATACTAATATTTAAAAATGTTAACATACACACATTTGATAGCCACAGTTGTAAAAATACACCCACTTCAAAACCTTGCACGTTAGAGCAAAATGCAATGTGACAGTTCTGGTCGTGATCAGTCATCAATCGCCTTGTAAGCATGCCATACGTGTCAACAATCAGATTGGTGGCTATCTACTGAGCTCAGCTTCCACCCAAATCAGAATGCTAAAACGTGACACAGCCTTGCAAGACACTTGTTGACTGAGCGCTATCATTTCCTTTCTTACCTTGGCGAGTCGCTCAAGTCGCTGACCATGCTCAGGGGGAATGCCATACCATGACTTCGGAGCTCCAAAATGAAGGTAATTGATGCTATAGAGATCCATGTCTTCTGTATGCCATGCAAATGTGGTCTTCCACATTCCAAAGTACAAATAGGCAGTCACAACGCCTTCAATTTTAATGCCATAGTCCTCTTTGACATGATCTAAGATAGAACCAAGACGATTTATGTTCCAGGAATCCTGATCCTCATCTGTAATGGAACCGCTGATATCAGCACCATATATTGCCTGACAGAAGGTGATGTTTTTCCAATATTTCCTTTCTAGATCCTCATAATCAAAATGGTTAGAGCACGATATCTGAAATGGAATTATGTAAAACCTCATTTACAAATGTGACACAAAGCATACAAAACAAAAACCCTTTATAAATTGTATTCAAAGGAAAACTGCATAATTTTGTCTCTTATGCATTATATTCGTAAAATAGAAATCTTTGGTTTTGAGTCTTTATAAACAAGGGTTAATCAATGCCGACTTGTCAAGGATACAGATAAAACGACAAGATGGCACATTTTGTATTATGTTTTTATATAAATTTGATTGAGAATTAAAAACTAAAATTATGATTAAAAGAACGATCAAATTTAAAGAAAGAAATCCAAAGTGGTTCATGGTACTAACTTGGGTGAGTTTGCAAGCTCCTGAAATTGCTTCACATGCATAGGCTTCTTTTGCACATTGAACTGAGTGTAAAGGCCTTGCTGGCCAGTCACCACCTGCTCTATAGGGGCAGGAATTGTTAGGTCAGGTTGTCATAGCCTGACTTACGAGGCACCCATTCCTTAGGTGGAATGATCTGAAAAGAATTAAATGTATAAGATAACCACAAATTCCTTTTAACTCGACAATATAACAGTCTTGGAAGATTCCTGATAAATCAAAATCGCTTAAAATGATTTTGATTTAATACGTCAATGTTTTCCCCCATGGTAGCCAAAAATATGAAAATGCTGTATAGGAACTTATAAAATAATAAATGAAAAGGCAAAGAACTACTGCCATATAAGAATTTTACAGCCAAGATTATTAATTTTTGATCCCCACCTAGAACTAATAATAGAGAGAAAAGCCCTCCTGGGTCTGATATCTAACAGTAACACAATTTAAAATGATGCAACTACGCAAAATTCTTTCGATTTGTGAAAGAGTCCAGAAAAACACTGTTCCAACAAGAAAGAATAGCATGCAAAAGTCATAAAAGTGTTGTTTTTTAAAATTTAAACCCATTGTATTTTCTTTTAATTTCGACTTACAACAAGCATTTTCAAAGTAATTCCTCTTAATATTAAATGCCCTCTTACTTTAGCTAACCCAGCCTTGTGAGCTCCATGATTCCATGTAGGCAATGTACTTATTGAAGTCTTTGAACTCCTCATATGTTGGTCTGAAGACCATTATTTTGGGACCTCCAGAGGATTGCTCCATTGTGAATTCTCTTTTCTTCACAAAATCCTTTAAAACCTGGATAAGAAGAAAAAGTTAAATTACATGACATCGTTATTGTTTTAAGATAATCTCCACATACTCCCACTTAGAAAAAAAAACATCATGCTTTCCATGTAAAAAACAAAATTCCCAAGACTGATAGGCTTGCTGAATGGAAATTTCAAACAGACCTGCAACTCTTGGATTATGAAACATCCTTATAATCCAAGCTAATTTTTGTTAGTAAAATTGGGCAAATAGAAAAAAAAAGGAAACATCATTAATCGACATGTGTGAGTTCATCTCCCTTTATGATCGTGATTGGGAATAGGAGTTGATGTCTGTTGGGCTTTGTTTCATTGAATTTTTATCACCTCCACCATGTGCATTGATCCCAGAGTAAATTAAGAGGAACAGCAAGATAAAAGACAGTTAATGAAAGACAGACAGAAAAGAAGCAGAACCTACTAGTAGAACCGTCAATCGGCCCGAGTTGGAATTGATTCTTGGATATTATTAGAAAGCCCAACTCAAAGTAACCCAGCTTCCTCAGTTGAAGTCAAACCCCCAAACTTTCTATCAAGAGTATGTGATTACCGTCACAATACTACTACTAACTAGTGTAGTACATACTGCCTTGCGACCTTGAAAAAAAATCAATACCCATGTAGTAGCAAGAGTGGGCCTAATATGATACAATACTACCGGCACATGCATTGACCGGGATGCTGTATATATGTGTGTGTGTGTAGATAGATAGATAGATAGATAGATAGATAGATAGATAGATAGATAGATAGATAGATAGATAGATAGATAGAGAGAGAGAGAGAGAGAGAGAGAGAGAGAGAGAGAGAGAGAGAGAGAGAGAGAGAGAGAGAGAGAGAGAGAGAGAACTAGATGTAAAATCCACAACTAAGGTGATCTCTGGGTTTTGGTACAGGATTTTTAATTTTGCCCAGACTGCCCTGTAAAAAGCCAAGGGATCTTTAACGTGCACAGAGTGTTGTAATCTGCACACGGGACTTCCTTTTTATCGTCCGTCTCCAATCCATCTACCTGGACCTGGGGTAGATTTTGCTAGAAGAAAAATATCGAGAATTTTTTTCAACCGTCGATGAGGCTCGAACCCTTTACCTTTTGGTTGAGAGGCCAATGCCTTGCCTTGCCTCTGGACTACCGATAGAGAAAGACAACACAATACTACCAATGCATGAATTTACCAGGGTGCTGTATAATGAAATTCTGTGTGTATTTGTGAGAGAGAGAGAGAGAGAGAGAGAGAGAGATAGATGGATAGATAGAGATAGATAGATAGATAGATAGAGATAGATAGATAGATAGATAGATAGATAGAGAGAGAGAGAGAGAGAGAGAGAGAGAGAGAGAGAGAGAGAGAGAGAGAGAGAGAGAGAGAGAGAGAGAGAGAGAGAGAGAGAGAGAGGCAAAATCAGACGCAAAAATCGTCTATGAGACAATATTCTATAAACGATTATGTTTGAATTGTAAACAGTGGTAAGTCTGCCGATGTCTGACAAATTGAAATGCCTAGTTGGTCAGGAGCCAATTTAAGAATGAACTAATAAATACAAAGAACAACATCACTAAATGGCCACATCAGGTGTACCCTAAGTTTAAAATATCATCGGCTTCCCAGATGAAATAAATATGATCGAGACATTTCATAAAAAATACAAGATTTTTTCCAAGACTTGAAGGGAATGACTTTTCCAAGTTTTAATTTTTCCCTCCAAATTCCAAGACTGTTCCAGTTTTCCAAGATGAGTACGAACCCTGTATATATATAGTCCCATCCAGATATATTATAACAGCACAAAAACACTTCAATTCATACACATCGAAAGGTTGGTTTAACTATAAAAGTTTTGATACAAACAAGTACAGCAATTTTGGCCTCTGATCCTTGTGAGACAACAAATTGCGGTCTCTTGGACAAATACTGAATACGTAGGGATTTTAGCCTAGATCATCATTCCTTGCATATCGTCAGCTTTCTGATAAAATGTGCTACCCACAAAATTTTCAATTTGTACTCTTTGTATCAATGCATTTATATAATACGCTATATGACAAAACCAGTGTTTGAAACGTTCTAAAATTCACAAGGGACAAGGTGTCTAGCCACTACCTTTGTTTTCTTTAGCTCATGCGACGGTAGCAAGGTGGCCAGCGACTTCTTTTGTTGAAGCTATGACATGGGAAGGAAGCAAGGTGTCTAAGGATTCCTTTTGTTTACTTGATACTTTAGGTCTTTCCCATATTATGTATAAAAGGGATGGCTAAGACTGTTTCTGCATTAAGTTTTTCACATATCCTCATAATGTAAGCAATACATTTGGGCCTTTAATTTACACGTTAATTGCAATGTTCAACTAATTTATCCACTAGAATTGTACTCATAAGTCATCGTAGATCAGGGATGCCCTCTGGTCAAGATAAAAATACTGAACTTTTTTCGTGATAGGAAGCAGGTGAAATAAGGTCAAGTTTTTTAAATTTTGAAACAGCAGCAAGCGGGGGTTGGGTTTTTTGTTCAGTTTTTTAAACTTTCACTTTATTTAAGTGAGAAGCTCGATTCACGTGCAAATCCAGAGCTTTCTTGCCATTGCTACTATAATTTATTTTGTCCTCCCAAACTATGCAATAGACAAATCCAGTCTTTCATTTTTCGGAAGAAGTTAAAAAAATATCCTCCATCAGCGACCTTTTCTTGAAGCCATTCTTTGAATTTATTTTTCACTCCTTTATCAAAAGTTTACACATTACTGTCGCCCTGTTCAACACAATCCTCCCCACGGAACTTCATGCTTGAATCACGAGATCTATTCTAGATATATCTAGATCTATCTAAATCTATATTCCAATTATAAGCACTTAAGAATAAATAGTGCGAGTCCAGATCTAGTTAGTCCAGTCAAATCGTAAATCAAACAAATATCTGGAGTCGTAGTGAAACGGTGAATTGTGAGTCGTTTAATGAATAATGGCGAAATATGACAATAAGTGATAACTCCACTAATAAAAACAGAACAAACACGTGACGTTTTGGGTATAACCCTTCGTCAGACAACAAACGAGAAATATCTAGAATCTAGATCTAAGTACTACCTCAGGCATCACACAATGTGATGTCAGAAAAAAAAACAGAAAGGAGGAAGAAAGAAAGAAAAAGACAATGACAAGAAACGTAGTTGAGGGGGATGTGAAGAATGAGCGAGAATGGAAGGTTCAGATCTAGAATGAAATAAAAATATGAAAATAATTAAGTAATAAAAGGTGTGAGTGAGAGAGAGAGAGAGAGGGAGAGGAGGAGGGAGAGGAGGGAGAGAGAGGGGAGAGAGAGAGAGAGAGAGAGAGAGAGAGAGAGAGAGAGGGGGAGAGGGAGGGGGAGGGGGAGAGGGAGAGAGAGAGAGAGGGAGAGAGAGAGAGAGAGAGAGGGAGGGAGAGAGAGAGAGAGAGAGAGAGAGAGAGAGAGAGAGAGAGAGAGAGAGAGAGAGAGAAGAAGAGAAGAGCAGGAAGAAAAGAAAGTGTGAGGATGGAAACAAGAACGAAAAAATAACTATAAGACTAGATCTATATCTCACTGGGTCTAGAAAGAAGAAATGATAGAGAATGATTGCAAGGCAGTATCAATCAAGGCAGAAATTTATGCTGAAGGTGTCGAAATGTACACAAATTACAAATGTATCGGTTTACTCTGTTCCCTTATTGCATCGATACATTTGTAATTTGTATACATTTCGCATTATCATGTTTTTCTTTCTTTCTTCCTCCTTTTTGTTTTTCTTCTGACATCCCATTGTGTGATGCCTGAGGTAGTACTTAGATCTAGATTCTAGGGATATTTCCCGTTTGTTGTCTGAGGAAGGGTTATACCAAACGTCACGTGTTTGTTCTGTCTTTATTAGTGGAGTTGTCACTTATTGTCATATTTCGCCTTTGACTTCACTCCACTGTGGCTCCTTCGTATTAATGAATAATGAAAATTTGAATGGGTGGAAGAGAAGAGACCGCGAAAAGTATGAATATCTGGTCAAACAGTTTTTATAGGCTCGGGAACCGGACGGATCGGTGACGGGTATAAAATGACCACCCGTGATAAAAGTTCCGTATACATTTTTTCGATTTTCGGACGGAAATAAATCGAGATACGGAGAATATCGAAATGTACGGGACATACAGAGAATTTCAAAATGTACAGATTTCCGTATAAATACAGAAAAAAGGGCATCCCTGGTAGATATTTGCGAAAAAATAGGTTTGTTTACAAGACACTCAGAGAAGTTTAAATCTATCAACATCTTCCATTAGCAATTTGGTTGCTGACTTTTTGCTGAACGGACACAAACAATTTGGACATAAATATATCTGGTCTTTATGATGACAAACTTGAGAATTAATTCAGCGTTTCTGCAACTACAACATCAACCTATTACAAGTGAACAATCAACAACCTGCCACTAGCATGTCACCAGATGCAAATCTGCATCAAGGCAATCACTCATTACCAAGTTCTGACCTTCATCAAAATGGTACTTATGTGACATACGTGGAGTAAAAACATCTCATACTGAAGACCAAAAGAAAATAATATATATATGTGACCTATGCAGATGGCTGAGTGGTTAGCTGCTGGACTTTGGATCATGATGTCCCAGTTCGAACCATCGATCTACACTGGGTTTGAATGATTTGATTAGTGAAGAGATATAGCTTAAAAATTGGGTTAAAATCTAACGTGGCAAGTTTAGAAATAGGATGATTATTATCAATATTTATGTAGTAGTAGAAGGGGGGCTCGATAGACCAGAGGCAAGGTGTCGGCTTCTCAACAAAAAAGGTAGTGGGTTGGGCCCCCACCGTAGGTTGAAAAATTTTCTTGACTTTTTTATCTGAAAGAAGGGAAGGAAAGAAAAGAAACAGGAACTACCAGAGAGAGAGAGAGAGAGAGAGAGAGGGAAAAAGGTGAGAAGGGGCTCGTGATAGGCGGTGGGAGCACGGTTCCCGTGTTGTGTGCCTCATGTGGTCGAAGCCCGTGCATGCCTGAAATTCCTGCTGCGTGTTTTCTTTGACACCAACTAGGCCTATAACTTTAAGGAAGATACAATCTGTATCTCTCTTTACCCACATACACAACTAAGGTAATCTCAGGGTTTTTGGTAGGATTTTTAATCTTTTAATCCCTGTAAACAGCCAAGGGATCTTTAATGTGCACAGTATTGTGATCTGCACACGGACCTCCTTTTATATCCATCTTGATCCATCTACCTGGATCTGGGGGGTAGATTTTGCTCAACAACAAAAAATCCCAAAAAATTTCAACCTACAGGGGTCCAACTGGGGTTGAGTAGCCGACATTGCCTCTGTTCCGGGAATACCATTTTTGTTGAAAAATGGGACAAAAGTCTATCCATATTATTGGATAGAAGTTCATTCTCAATGATATCATAAAAGAAAGCTCAATATCATTCTTTGTTTCAAATTTTTCAAAAACGGGGTATTCAACCCTATTATACTACAAGTCAGAAATTTTCTAAAGTTAGCAAGTTTGATAAAAATCAAAACAAATTCTTTTGAGGGATCTGGAAGAAAATCATATTCCCCTATCCTATTATCAAAAGGCACAATCTCAAAAGGGTAAACAGGTCTGGTACTTAAAACAGTGTCAAGAAGTAGTTGAGAGCTTCTCAAGGTTTTATCATGTTTCATTCAAAGTATTACCCTACTTTTTATTGATGATAAAAATACTATTGATGTTATATATTTGGATTTTCGCAAGGCTTTTGATTCAGTACCCCATGAAAGACTCTTTGTAAAGCTTCAGGCTTACGGTATAGTTGGTGATATTATGTTGGATTAAATCTTTCCTATCAAATCGCCGTCAGAGAGTAATAGTTAAAAATGAAGGTTCTGACTTTAAACCCGTTAAAAGTGGTGTTCCCCAGGGTAGTGTGATAGGGCCTCTCTTATTTATAATATATATAAATGATCTTCCTAATACAATAAATTCTACTTGCAAAATATTTGCGGATGATACAAAAATTTATTCCCAGACTGAAAACTATCAGGTATTGCAAAATGATTTATACTCTTTGTTTAGATGGTCTGAAGAATGGCAATTGGATTTCAATATTTCCAAATGTAAGGTCATGTATGTTGGTAAAAATAACCCTATGATTTCATATTTTGTTGACGCCAACAGATCCAGTGACTTGTCTTTTGTAGAGTCAGAAAAGGATCTTCGGTGTAATCTTTGATAAGAATCTGAATTTTGATGAACATATTCATGAATGCATTAATAAGGCAAATAGAATGATTGGAATTATTTATAGAAGTTTTTCATATATGGATGTAAACATGTTTCTTACACTTTATAAAACTGTTATTCGACCTATACTGGAATATGGAAATTGTATATGGAGCCCTTTATTTAAACGGCAATCAATTCTTTTAGAAAAAAGTACAAAGACGAGCGACAAGGTTATTGAGAGAATTGGAACATGGTGATATGTCATATGATGTAAGATTGAAATTTCTTCGACTGACTCCCTCACTAAAATACAGAAGAAAACGGGGGGGGGGGGGGATCTTATCCAATTGTATAAAATTGTTCATAACATAGATAATATTGATTATAAATCATTTTTCAACTATTCTCATGTGAATTTTACTCGGGGAGATAGATTTAAGATTTATATTACAGGAAGTTCTACTTCTGTGAGACATAATTTTTTCATTATACGAACAGTCAAATTATGGAATAATTTACTGTTCAAAACAAAAAATGCAAACAGTATTAATTCTTTTAAAAATGCCATTGATATGGAGCTCTATAATTTAAAATATTTGTATATGAATGAATGTGCATTGTTCTTATTGATTACTATATGTTCAATCATTTTAAAAACTCCATGATTATTTTGAGATGTA
>JAXRKP010002427.1:7500-12500 GCA_037039925.1 Doris montereyensis
AGAAAGACTAAAGAATAACATGAAAATAGCTAACACATTTGTTCTTCATAAAGATATCCACAAATATACAAGAGTAAATGAAAACAGATGTGAAAAGTCAATCACATACTACATAATAGTTAACAACTCCCTTTTTTACAGTACAATGGATGCAAGAGTAAGCAGAGGAGCTGAAATATTTAGTGATCATCACCTAGTGATTGCCAAAATGAGATTATTAACTGAAGAAAACAAACAGAAAAGGAAAGAGAAGAAAGCTACTAAATTCAAAATAGAAGAATTAAATAAACCAATAGTAAAACAGATATACCAATCCAGGATAAAAGATCTATCATGAAAGGCAGATGGATCTGAATGATAGCACAGAAGAAGAAAAGTGGCAAATATATAAAGAAACACTCCTCAGTCGTAGTGAAGAGGTTTGTGGTAGGAAACAAAGTAAAAGAGATAGGAAAGAACATCATGATGGAATGAGAATGTCAGGACTAAGATCAAAGAAAAGAAGGATGCCTAGAAAAATACTAGGAAACAAAGAGATCAGAGGATAGGATAGATTTACAGGAGTAAAAGAACTATCGCCAAAGAGGAAGTAAGGAAAGCAAAACAGGAACAGTGGGGCGAGTTTGGATAAAGACTTCAAGAAAGCTATCACGGAAATCAAAAGCTGTTCTGGGGGCAATGCAGAGGACGAGAAAACCAAAGCATGCCCAACACGACAAATTAAGAATACCGAAGGAGAAATAATGAAAAAAGGCAGCCAAATCATCGAAGTGTGGAGAAAGTATTGTCAACAATTACATAACCCTTCCAGAACATATGAAACAAGGAGTACATATCAATTAGTAAGAGTAACAAGTAATCCAGAGGAGACAGCTGAAGATGTAGATATATCAATGGAAGAAATCCAAAAAGCTGTAAGAAAAGTGAAATTAGGAAAAGCCCCAGGAGCAGATCAAGTTTATCCAGAAATGATTAAAAACCAAGGGATAGAGACAGACAAACTACTACATGCAAAATGCCATCAAGCATGGAAGTCCAATCAGGTGCCAGGCGACTGGAAAAAGGGAACGGTAGTACAAATACATAAGAAAGGATCAACTATGGAATGCTCAAACTATAGAGGGATATCACTACTTAGCGTACCAGGAAAAGTGTATGCCAGGATACTGGAAATGAGACTAAAGAAAGAGTAGAGGATCAGATTGAAGAGTATCCAGAGTGGATTTAGTCCAGGAATAAGTGTTCAAGACCACATATATACAATTAGCCAAATAAAAGAACGATTTATTGAGAGAAACATTGACTTGCACCAGCGTTTTATAGATCTAGAAAAGGCGTTTGATAGTGTGAGGAGGGATAAACTATGGCATTCCTTAAAAGAACAAAATTTAGATCAAAATTTAATAGAAGCCACTAATTTTTTTACAATAAACCAACATGTGCAGTGAGAGTAGCTGAAAATGTATTTGAAGAATTTGATATAGATATAGGGTAAGACAGGGTTGTATCCTAAGACCTCTTTCGTTTATCACATTTATGGATTCAGTCGCAAAAGCATCCTCAAAAACGAAGAAAATGAATGTAGGTATGTGGAAGCTTAAACCAGTAAATGTATCAGTGCTTTCATTTGCCGATGATTTAGTTCTGTGTGGAAAACCATAAAGGGACCTCCAGTCGAATATCAACATAATGAATAGTGAATTAAATAAAAGGGGAATGAGAGTAAATGCAAAGTAAACCAAAACAATGCTAGTAACTAGGGAAGCTAAAACACACTCTTAAACAGGCAGTGAGAATTTAGAACAAGTTCAAAACTACAATTACATAGGAGTAATGATTAACTCAGAGGAAAACTCAGAGGAAGAAATCAGCCAGAGAATTCAAAAGGCAAGAGCAATATATAACCATCTAGGAAAGGCATTTGTAGGTATTTATTCCTTCTCTCTTATCATCTCACCATACTCTCTGTTTTCTTGGTGTTCAAGTCCAGTTCTTTGTTTTCATTGGCTCTAGAGACGCGTAGGTTCCTCTCAGACTGGGCAATCAAGACAATATGATCAGCGTAACGTGAATTGTTTATGTTACGTCCTCCCATTCATGGTTTTAAATGTTTCTGACAAGCGTTTCACTGTACACATTTAATAGGTCTGATGACAGAACGCGCCCTTGGGATGTGCCTCGGTTAACTGCCTTGTATGTGCGTAGGTCACCGCCGATCCGAATGACCGCTGCTTGTTGATTGGCTTGTCTGTGCTTAGGTCACCGTCGATCCGAATGACCGCTGTTTGTTCCCAATATCAATTTCTGATCAATCGCAGTTCTTTTCCATCACGTCGAGTTTGTCTAGAATTTCCAACAGATCTTTTCCATCCAAGTCGAGTTTGTCTAGAATTTTAAACAGATCTTTTCCATCCAAGTCGAGTTTGTCTAGAATTTTAAACAGATCTTTTCCATCCAAGTCGAGTTTGTCTAGAATTTTAAACAGATCTTTTCCATCCAAGTCGAGTTTGTCTAGAATTTTAAACAGATCTTTTCCATCCAAGTCGAGTTTGTCTAGAATTTCCAACAGATCTTTTCCATCCAAGTCGAGTTTGTCTAGAATTTCCAACAGATCTTTTCCATCCAAGTCGAGTTTGTCTAGAATTTCCAACAGATCTTTTCCATCCAAGTCGAGTTTGTCTAGAATTTCCAACAGATCTTTTCCATCCAAGTCGAGTTTGTCTAGAATTTTAAACAGATCTTTTCCATCCAAGTCGAGTTTGTCTAGAATTTTAAACAGATCTTTTCCATCCAAGTCGAGTTTGTCTAGAATTTTAAACAGATCTTTTCCATCCAAGTCGAGTTTGTCTAGAATTTTAAACAGATCTTTTCCATCCAAGTCGAGTTTGTCTAGAATTTCCAACAGATCTTTTCCATCCAAGTCGAGTTTGTCTAGAATTTCCAACAGATCTTTTCCATCCAAGTCGAGTTTGTCTAGAATTTCCAACAGATCTTTTCCATCCAAGTCGAGTTTGTCTAGAATTTCCAACAGATCTTTTCCATCCAAGTCGAGTTTGTCTAGAATTTCCAACAGATCTTTTCCATCCAAGTCGAGTTTGTCTAAAATTTCCAACAGATCTTTTCCATCCAAGCCGACTGTGTCTAGAATTTCAAACAGATCTTTTCCATCCACGTCGAGTTTGTCTAAAATTTCAAACAGATCTTTTCCATCCAAGCCGACTTTGTCTAAAATTTCAAACAGATCTTTTCCATCACGTCGAGTTTGTCTAAAATTTCAAACAGATCTTTGTGTTTTATTCGGTCAAAAGCCATTGTGTAGTTGATAAAGCAAACATAAATCTTACTCTGTTTCAATATGGCGGTCAATGATTGTACCAACTGTGAAAAGCCTTTGTGTAGTCGATAAAGCAAAGATAACTCTTACCGTCTTTCAATATGGTGGTCAAAAGCCTTTGTGTAATCGATAAAGCAAAGATAAATCTTTCTGTGTTTCAATATGGCGGTCAATGATCCTACCAACTGTGAAAAGGTTGTCTCTAGTAGCTTTTCCTCTACAAATCCAAACTGGGTGTCAAAAATCTCTAGCCTGTTCTTGTCTTTCGTTCTCTGCATGACGATTCGGAAGATTATTTTAGTGATGTGGCTTATAAAATTAATTGTTCTATGGAAGCCGCATTCGATAGCGCCTGGCTTTTTAGGCAACGGGATAAAAAAAAATGATTTGCTCATATTATTATTATTTCGCCAGAGCTTTCCCTATTCTCACTTTGTCTATTTTCAGGCCTCTTGTCATGAATGTATTCCTCAACGATTATGTTCCGACCATTGCTCTAAGACATCGTCTATGTCAATCAGAATCAACTCGCCATTTCCTTTTATACATTTGACATTGGTGGTCAAGCGGTTAGGCTGTCGGACGGAGGATCATGAGGTCCCAAGTTTGAATCCCAGCAAAGTCAGATCCGCCGTTGTGTTACATGAGAAAGATACTTAACACGCATTTTCCCCACTCTACCCAGGTGCAAATGGGTAAGAGCACTAGCTTTGGAGTGAAATCCTGCGTCAGACTAGCGTTCTGGCCAGGAGTTTATTATTGTCACCTGTTGCGCTTTACGCTATAGAAACCGGGATAAGCTCTGGCTCTATAGGCCTTAAGGGCATTGAAGGAACTTTACTTTTATTTTTGATTTTATACAACCTCTCTGTGTACACTTTCTCTTTCCACATAATTCTTTATCTTGCTGTGCATGCAGTTTGAGTTTTTGGTTGCGGTCACCCTTTCTATGTGTGAGCACTGTTTATGGAGCCACGCATCTTTGGTTTCATTCCTTGCATATTTTCTTGATTTTTCCATCGGGAAATCTGCCTTTCTCACTATCGTTCCTTTGACTTTCTTCTCAAGTCCACCGTTTTTGAAGAATATTTTGTGTTAACCACTTTTTTTGATGTTTGCGTGAAATTACTGCATGAGTTTCTTGTATAGATTCTATTATCGATTCCTTCATTTTCACCCATTTTTCCTCTGATGTCGTCAAGTTGTTAAGTACGGCATATGCATTCTTCACTGATATGGCAAATCTTTCTTTAATCTTCTCATTTAAAAGTAATATTCCCGTCTGAAATTTAAGTTGCTTCTTGGCTTCTAGCAACTCGTTTAGTTTGACATTCATTGAACATGCAACAGATGCACGGTTGCTTCCGCAGTCTGCTCCTGGCATTGATTTGGCAGAATGTACGCAGTTGCCAAATCTTTCTTGTACCAAAATGAAATCTTTTTTGTACCAAAATAAATCTTTTTGTGCAAAAATGAAATATTTTTGGCTACGTATTCGGTCTCCCGGGCATTTATATGTCCATCATTTCCTGATATAGTTGGTAAACCATGTATTGGTTGCCATCAAGTCATGATACTCCATAGTTGTTAAAAAATGTATTGGTTGTCATCAAGCCATAATCCATATTTGGTAAACTGTGTATTGGTTGCCATCAAATCATGTTCT
>JAXRKP010002427.1:15000-40000 GCA_037039925.1 Doris montereyensis
AGTATCGTTGGTCATATCAACTTAATGCAATGAGTCATAGGAAAGATCGGTCTAGATCGTTGGTCATATCAACTTAATGCAATGAGTCATAGGAAAGATCGGTCTAGTATCGTTGGTATATCAACTTAGATGTAATGAGTCATGAGCAAAGATCGGTCTAGTATCGTTGGTCATATCAATTAGTGTAATGAGTCATAGGAAAGATCGGTCTAGTATCGTTGGTCATATCAACTTAGTGTAATGAGTCATAGCAAAGATTGGTCTAGTATCGTTGGTCATATCAACAGTGTAATGAGTCATAGCAAAAGATTGGTCTAGTATCGTTGGTCATATCAACTTAGTGTAATGAGTCATAGCAAAGATCGGTCTAGTATCGTTGGTCATATCAACTTAGTGTAATGAGTCATAGCAAAGATTGGTCTAGTATCGTTGGTCATATCAACTTAGTGAAATGAGTTTCAGTGTAATGGATTAAAGATTGGTCTAGTATCGTTGGTCATATCAACTTAGTGTAATGAGTCATGCAAAGATCGGTCTAGTATCGTTGGTCATATCAACTTAGTGTAATGAGTCATAGAAAGATCGGTCTAGTATCGTTGGTCTTATCAACTTAGTGTAATCAGTCATAGCAAAGATCGGTCTAGTATCGTTGGTCTTATCAACTTAATGCAATGAGTCATGTGTCAAATGTTTGATCGGTCTAGTATCGTTGGTCTTATCAACTTAGTGTAATGAGTCATAGCAAAGATCGGTCTAGTATCGTTGGTCTTATCAACTTCCGGTGTAATCAGGTGCAAAGATCGGTCTAGTATCGTTGGTCATATCAACTTAGTGTAATCAGTCGTAGAAAGATCGGTCTAGTATCGTTGGTCTTATCAACTTAGTGTAATCAGTCACAGCAAAGATCGGTCTAGTATCGTTGGTCTTATCTGTCTTATTAATGAGTCATAGCAAAGATTGGTCTAGTATCGTTGGTCTTATCAACTTAGTGTAATCAGTCTTAGCAAAGATCGGTCTAGTATCGTTGGTCTTATCAACTTAGTGTAATGAGTCATAGCAAAGATCGGTCTAATATCGTTGGTCATATCAACTTAGTGTAATCAGTCGTAGCAAAGATCGGTCTAGTATCGTTGGTCATATCAACTTAGTGTAATCAGTCATAGAAAAGATCGGTCTAGTATCGTTGGTCTTATCAACTTAGTGTAATGAGTCATAGCAAAGATTGGTCTAGTATCGTTGGTCATATCAACTTAGTGTAATCAGTCGTAGCAAAGATCGGTCTAGTATCGTTGGTCATATCAACTTAGTGTAATGAGTCGTAGCAAAGATCGGTCTAGTATCGTTGGTCATATCAACTTAGTGTAATCAGTCGTAGCAAAGATCGGTCTAGTATCGTTGGTCATATCAACTTAGTGTAATCAGTCGTAGCAAAGATCGGTCTAGTATCGTTGGTCTTATCAACTTAGTGTAATGAGTCATAGCAAAGATCGGTCTAGTATCGTTGGTCTTATCAACTTAGTGTAATGAGTCATAGCAAAGATTGGTCTAGTATCGTTGGTCTTATCAACTTAGTGTAATGAGTCATAGCAAAGATCGGTCTAGTATCGTTGGTCTTATCAACTTAGTGTAATCAGTCGTAGCAAAGATCGGTCTAATATCGTTGGTCATATCAACTTAGTGTAATCAGTCGTAGCAAAGATCGGTCTAGTATCGTTGGTCATATCAACTTAGTGTAATCAGTCGTAGCAAAGATCGGTCTAGTATCGTTGGTCTTATCAACTTAGTGTAATGAGTCATAGCAAAGATTGGTCTAGTATCGTTGGTCATATCAACTTAGTGTAATCAGTCGTAGCAAAGATCGGTCTAGTATCGTTGGTCATATCAACTTAGTGTAATCAGTCGTAGCAAAGATCGGTCTAGTATCGTTGGTCATATCAACTTAGTGTAATCAGTCGTAGCAAAGATCGGTTTAGTATCGTTGGTCATATCAACTTAGTGTAATGAGTCGTAAAAGATCGGTCTAGTATCGTTGGTCATATTAACTTAGTGTAATGAGTCGTAGCAAAGATCGGTCTAGTATCGTTGGTCATATCAAATTTTGTATCTATCTATGCCTCTTCCGTCTATCTCTTCATGTCTTATTTTCAAAATATTCATTTATTTATTTATTTAGCTAATCATTTGTTTATTTATTTATTTACATCTATCTTTTAATATAAGAAGCTATCAATCTATGTATGTACGTACGTACACAATGCATATATATATATATATATATATATATATATATATATATATATATATATATATATATATATATATATATATATATATATATATATATATATATATGTATATGTATATATGTATGTATGTATGTATGTACATATCTTTATGTGTAAATGTATGTATAAATGTATATGTATGTATGTATGTATGTATGTATGTATGTATGTATGTATGTATGTATGTATGTATGTATTCTGTATGTATGTCTGGAACTATGTATGTATGTATGTATATATGTATGTCTATCTATCTATCTCTCTCTCTCTATATATTTATATATATTTATATTCATCTATTTATATCTATATATCTACCTATCTATCTATTTATACATCTATATATATATTTATCTATATGTCTAACTGTCTACCTCTCTATATCTGTCTGTCTATCGTAGCTGTCTATCTTTTGATCTATTTATCTGCTCATTATTACTATCTAACTATCTATCTATCTATCTATCTATCTATCTATCTATCTATCTATCTATCTATCTATCTATCTATCTATCTATCTATCTATCTATCTATCTCTTCACCTATCTAGCTACCTTTCTATATGTATGCCTACCTATCAATAGGTCTATCTATCTATTTACTTATCTGTCTATATATGTCATCATAATCATTGACATTTGTGGCTTGCGCTATTCAGCACGTTGCCGGCCATCCCTCTCTACGTTTTTCTGTCTCCAGTTGGTGTTATATCGGACGTGTTCTGTCTTACCGCCGTTACGTATCTGGTGCGTTGTCTGCCACGAGCTCTTGTCCCTTCTATGTATCCAGATATTGCTAGTTTTTCTAGAAGACTATTGAAAACTCCCTGGACAGCAAAGTTAGCAAACCAACCGAAGTTCTAGTGAAAATTGGAAAAGAAAGAGAACTTAAAAAGAACATCCAGACAAAGCAAATACGATTTTTGGCCGTATGGGGACGAAATAGAAGGGAAAAAATAGCAACATCTATAAATACACATATCTATTTAACTATGTCCGTTGTCTCTTCATCTATCACACACACACACACACACACACACAGACACACTCTCTCTCTCTCTCTCTCTCTCTCTCTCTCTCTCTCTCTCTCTCTCTCTCTCTCTCTCTCTCTCTCTCTCTCTCTCTCTCTCTCTCTCTCTCTCTCTCTCTCTCTCTCTCTCTCTCTCTCTCTCTCTCTCTCTCTCTCTCTCTCATGTGACGACAATAAGTCTAAATACTGATTCGATTATAAAAATTATATAAAGACAATACGTTTAAATACTGATTCGATAGTATAAATTATATGAAAACAATAAGTCTGAATACTAATTCGATAATATAAATTATATGAAGACAACAAATCTAAATAATGATTCGATAGTATAAATTACAGAAGACAATAAGGCTTAATACTGATTCGTTAGTGTAAATTACAGAAGACAATAAGTCTAAATACTATACTTATTCGATAGTATTAATTACAGAAGACAATAAGTCTGAATACTGATTCAACAGTATAAATTACTGAAGACAATACGTTTAAATACTGATTCGATAGTATAAATTACAGAAGACAATAAGTCTAAATACTGATTCAACAGTATAAATTATATGAAGACAACAAGTCTAAATACTGATTCGATAGTATAAATTACAGAAGACAATAAGTCTAAATACTGATTCGATAGTATAAATTACAGAAGACAATAAGTCTAAATACCGATTCGATGGTATAAATTATATGAAGACAACAAGTCTAAATACTGATTCGATAGTATAAATTACAGAAGACAACAAGTCTAAATACTGATTCGATAGTATAAATTACAGAAGACAATAAGTCTAAACACTGATTCGATTATAAGACTTATGTAAAGCTCTTTCCTGCATTTGGCCTTTGTGTGAGTCCGTGGTTAGGATTCCCTGTCCAGGTTGGCATATCAACTTTCGATCCTTGTTTTGATGAAGATAAAACCATGTCTTCAGCTGTAACTAAACCAACTAATAGTACGAATGTTTCTCAAATGAGGCTTCGTGGTCCAATAAATGAAATGCAAACAAATCTTGAGATGATAAATCGGGAAAGAAAAGCGCAATGCGTAATCTCGAAAATGACTCCATAGAAGAATTTGCCAACACAGGTGCATTCAAACCGGACATTACCGATAACAGTAAAGACGCCGGGGCCGGGGGCTGACCAGCAATGGAATAAATCTGAAGTTCCTTCGAAAAAGGTAAGATCAAGGTTTTCAATTGGGTGTTATTCGTTCTTTGTCTGTCTAGGATGGCTGTTTGTGGATGTCCAGCCTGTCCTTGTATTCGGTGTTATTTGTTCTTTGTCTGTCTAGGATGGCTGTTTGTAGACAAGTCCAGCCATGTCGTCCTTGTATTCGGTGTTATTTGTTCTTTGTCTGTCTAGGATGGCTGTTTGTAGACAAGTCCAGCCATGTCGTCCTTGTATTCAGTGTTATTTGTTCTTTGTCTGTCTAGGATGGCTGTTTGTGGACGTGTCCAGCCATGTCGTCCTTGTATTCACTGTTATTTGTTCTTTGTCTGTCTAGGATGGACAAGTCCAGCCATGTGTCCTGTGGACTAGGATGGCTGTTTGTGGACGTGTCCAGCCATGTCGTCCTTGTATTCAGTGTTATTTGTTCTTTGTCTGTCTAGGAGGATGGCATGTCGTCCTTGTATTCGGTGTTATTTGTTCTTTGTCTGTCTAGGATGGCTGTTTGTGGACGTGTCCAGCCATGTCGTCCTTGTATTCGGTGTTATTTGTTCTTTGTCTGTCTAGGATGGCTGTAGACAAGTCCAGCCATGTCGTCCTTGTATTCAGTGTTATTCGTTCTTTGTCTGTCTAGGATGGCTGTTTGTAGACAAGTCCAGCCATGTCGTCCTTGTATTCGGTGTTATTTGTTCTTTGTCTGTCTAGGATGGCTGTTTGTGGACGTGTCCAGCCATGTCGTCCTTGTATTCGGTGTTATTTGTTCTTTGTCTGTCTAGGATGGCTGTTTGTGGACGTGTCCAGCCATGTCGTCCTTGTATTCGGTGTTATTTGTTCTTTGTCTGTCTAGGATGGCTGTGTTCTTTGTCTGTGTAGGATGGCTGTGTTCTTTGTCTGTAGGATGGCTGTGTTCTTTGTCTGTGTAGGATGGCTGTGTTCTTTGTCTGTGTAGGATGGCTGTGTTCTTTGTCTGTGTAGGATGGCTGTGTTCTTTGTCTGTCTAGGATGGCTGTTTCTGGACAAGTCCAGCCATGTCGTCCTTGTATTCGGCTTCCCCAGGACCTGACGAGTTCGTGGTAATGATGGGGCCAGGCTCGTATGTGGCAAACTTAAATCGTTGTTAAAAAACGAAAACCAGTTAAAAGATTAAAACCAGCAAAAAAGACTAAAACCAGCAAAAAGACTAAAACGAGCAAAAACACGAAAACCAGTAAAAAGACTACCGTCATTATAAAAACTAAAACCAGCAAATGTTTTTTACTAAAACCAGCAAAAAAAACTAAGACTAAGAAAAAGATTTAAATCCGCAAAAAGACGAAAACCAGCAAAGAGACTAGAACGTTATAAAGACGACAACCAGCAAACAGACTAAAGCCGGCAAAAAAGACTAAAACCAGTAAAAAGACTAGAACCATTAAAAAGACTAAAACCACTAAAAAGACTAAAACCAATAAAAAGATTAAAACCTGTAAAATGACTAAAAACCAGTAAAAAGAATAAAACCAGCAAAAAAGACGAAAACAAGCAAATAGACTAGAAGCAATAAAAAGACTAAAACCAGTAAAAAGACGAAAACCAGCAAAAAGATTAAGCCGGCAAAACGACTAAAACCAATAAAGAGACTAAAACCAGTAAAAAGAATAAAACCTGTAAAAAGGCTAAAACCAGCAAAAAGACTGAAACCAATAAAAAAGACTAAAACCAGTAAAAAGACTAAAACCAGTAGAAAGAATAAAACCACTAAAAGGCTAGAACCAGCAAAAAGACTAAAATTACAAAAAAGACTGAAACCATTAAAAAGACTAAAACCAGTAAAAAGACTAAATCCAGTAAAAGGACTGGAACCATTAAAAAGACTAAAACCATTAAAAAGACTAAATCTAGTAAAAAGACTGAAACCATTAAAAAGACTGAAACCACTAAAAAGACTAGAACCAGTCAAGAGACTAGAACCAGTCAAAAGACTAGAACCAGTCAAAAGAACCAGTCTAGAACCAGTAAAAGACTAGAACCATTAAAAAGACTAGAACCAGTAAATAGACGCAAACTATTAAAAAGACTAGAACCAGTAAAAAGAGGAAAACCACCAAAAGAGGAAAACCAGTAAAAGAGGAAAACCACCAAAAGAGTAAAACCAGCAAAAAGACTAAAACCACCAAAAAGACTAAAAGCCAAAAAGACTAAAACCAGCAAAAAGACTAAAACCAGCAAAAAGACTAAAACCAGCAAAGAGACGAAAACCAAAAAAAAAAACTAGAAACATTAAAAAGACGAAAACCAGCAAAAAAGACTAAAGCGAGCTAAAAGACGAAAACCAGTAAAAAGACTACTGCCATTAAAAAGACTAAAACCTGCAAAAAAGACGAAAACCAGTAAAAAGACTAGAACCATTAAAATACTAAAACCAGTAAAAAGACTAAAAGCAATAAAAAAGACTCAAACCACAAAAAAGACTGGAACCATTAAAAAGACTAAAACCAGTAAAAAGACTAAATCCAGTAAAAAGACTGGAACCATTAAAAAGACTACAACCATTAAAAAGACTAAATCTAGTAAAAAGACTGAAATCAATCAAAAGACTGGAACCAGTATAAAGACTAGAACCAGTAAAAAGACTAAAATCAATCAAAAGACTAGAACCACGAAAAATACTAAAACCAGTAAATAGACGCAAAACAATAAAAATACTAAAACCAGTAAATAGACGCAAAACAATAAAAAGACTAAAACCAGTATAAAGACTAGAACCAGTAAAAAGAATGAAATCATAAAAAAAAACTGGAACCATTAAAATACTTGAACCATTAAAAAGACTGGAACCGTTAAAAAGACTGGAACCGTTAAAAAGACTGGAACCGTTAAAAAGACTAGAATAATTAAAAGACTAGAACAATTAAAAGACTAAAACCAGTAAAAAGACTAGAACCAGTAAAAAGACTACAACCATTGAAAAAGACTAAAACCAGCAATAAGACGAATACTAGCATACATGAAAAAGAAAACCATCAAATATGCTTAAACCTGTAAAAAGACTATAACCAGCAAAAAGCCGAAGACCAGCAAAAAGTCGAAGCCCAGCAAAAATATCAAAACCAGTAAAAAGATTCTAACCAGCAAAAAGACTAAAACCAGCAAAAAGACGAAAACCAGCAAAAAGACTAAAACCATTAAAATACTATAAAGCAAAAATACTATAACCAGCAAAAATACTATAAGTAGCAAAAATACTAAAACCAGTAAAAAGACTCTAACCCGCAAAAAGACGAAAACCAGCAAAAAGTCAAAAAACCAGCAAACAGATAAAAATGATGCACGTCGAAGAAGAGAAAAAAGGGACATGGTAGTACAGTCAGATGACGCTAATGGGCCAAAACGAGGCGCGGATACAATAGTTTAACAAATCACTAGAAGAAATATAAATGAACGCAAAAGGTGTGATGTTCCAGTATGAGCCTCAACAGTGTGAATGAATCATCAGACTCAACAAAGTTGATCAATAATCGAAGGAGTCAGTTTAATAGTGTGTCTATGTTCATTTTCATGAAAAACGAGACAGAGAGATAATTCTAGGGAATAAAAGGAAATCATGCTTCCTAAAAAAAAGTGCGAAAATGATAAGATGAAAATATATCCCTTTTACAGCTTTTCGAAACTTGGAATTATCAAAGTGCCAAAGTGATTTAAAAAAAACAAACTAACTTGTTGATGAAAACTCTATTTTGATAATAGATATCAGTTACTCGAAACAACAACACAAGAAAAAAGAAAAGAAAAAAAAACTTTTTATGTTAGACTCAAGACAAGTAATTTGTATTCCTGTAAGACTATGAATATTATAAACACCGCCTCCTAAGTCGATTAACCCATAGACCGCATAAACTTTCTTGGATCTGAAAGCCACATAGTAGAAACACCTAAAGGTGTAGACATAAAAAGACGGTGATGGGGTGTACACTTTAAGCCAGCTCTGTTGTTTGTACGTCCTCAGCTAAACGATTAGGGAGGGGGGAGGCAACTCAATCTAAACACAGACATACGGTGGTGGAACCTGATTACACAATCGCTTGCAATGTGCTGGCTCTATGTGAGACGGTTTTATTGATGGGGTCGAATTACAATAAAAATATAATTACCTTTAAAAAAGGCTTATTAATTTTATCTTTCTATTCATTTTTCTTCTATCTTTCCTTTCTTTTGTTCTTTTTTTCTATCTTCCCCTCTTTCGTTCTCTCTTTCGTTCTCTCTTTGATTTTACCTTTCGTTCTCTCTTTGATTTTGCCTTTCGTTCTTCTCTCTTTGATTTTCCGTTTCGTTCTCTCTTCGATTTTGCCTTTCGTTCTCTCTTTGATTTTGCCTTTCGTTCTCTCTTTGATTTTGCCTTTCGTTCTCTCTTTGATTTTGCCTTTCGTTCTTCGCTCTTTGATTTTGCCTTTCGTTCTTCTCTCTTTGATTTTGCCTTTCGTTCTCTCTTCGATTTTGCCTTTCGTTTCTCTCTTTGATTTTGCCTTTCGATTTTCTTCGCTCTTTGATTTTGCCTTTCGTTCTCTCTTTAATTTTGCCTTTCGTTCTCTCTTCGATTTTGCCTTTCGTTCTCTCTTTAATTTTGCCTTTCGATTTTCTTCGTTCTCTTTGATTTTGCCTTTCGTTCTCTCTTTGATTTTGCCTTTCGTTCTCTCTTTGATTTTGCCTTTTGTTCTCTCTTTCCTTTTGTTTTTGCTTGTTCCTTCCTTCCTCCTATCTGTTTTTGCTCCTTTGTGCTGTTTGCTTCTGTCTTTCTCTTTTAACTGCCTATCCTTCCTTTATTCCTTCTACCTTTTCTTATGTGTCTCCTTTTAAGTTCCTTCTACCTTCTCTTAAATATGTCTCCTTTCTTTTTCTTTTTCTTCTCTCTTTTGTTTCTGTGAAAACAAGCCATAAACCACGTTGAAGGAGAAACAGTCATATACATCTTCATGGGTTTAAAGACTAAAGGATTAAAAACGACCAGACAGCTGACAGTACTAATTAAATATGTTGTATAGTCCATCAAAATAAAAAAGGGGAAGAATCTGTGAAAGATAGCCAGTAGGATTAATTCCCTTATTCAGAAATAAAATCAGATATTCTGACAGACCACCGAACAACAATCAATCTGAAAAGTTATTTTCTTATTCAACATGACTACCTTTCTTTCTCTCTCCGTCTTTGTCGTTATCTGTCTGTCAGTCTGTCTGTCTATCTGTCTGTTTACCCGTCTGTCTATTCTGACTGTCTATCTCTCTTCTCTCTCTCTCTCTCTCCCCCTCACGCCCCTTTCTCTCTCTCTCTCTCTCTCTCTCTCTCTCTCTCTCTCTCTCTCTCTCTCTCTCTCTCTCTCTCTCTCTCTCTCTCTCTCTCTCTCTCTCTCTCTCTCTCTCTCTCTCTCTCTCTCTCTCTCTCTCTCTCTCTCTCTCTCTCTCTCTCTCTCTCTCTCTCTCTCTCTCTCTCTCTCTCTCTCTCTCTGTCTCTCTCTCTCTCTCTCTCTCTCTCTCTCTCTCTCTCTCTCTCTCTCTCTCTCTCTCTCTCTCTCTCTCTCTCTCTCTCTCTCTCTCTCTCTCTCTCTCTCTCTCTCTATCTATCTATCTCTCGTTATATGATGTGCTTTCGCGTAAGACCGGAGCCCGTCTGAACACGGGAAAGGTACGGACCTTATTTTGTTCTCTGGGATATTTTAAAAAAAAATGGTCTACTTATTATAGAAGCCATGGTGAAAGAGTGGAAATTGAAAACGAAAAGATAAGAAAACTTGTCCAACCAAACACCCGTTTAGACTTTCGAGAATAGATTGTAAAAGCTTCCTTTTTTCTTTCTCTACCTTTCGGTGTATGGGTTTGTATGCCAAAAATCATCTCTTTCCAGGCCATCCTGTCCTGACATTTTCTGTTTCCTTCCGTGAAAGTTAAATCTCTTTCCTTAATTGCCTCTTTTATGTATTCTTCCCGCTTTCTCCGAGGTCTGCTTTTTTGGTCTTTTACCTTGAGGTTTAACACTGTATACTGATTTAGCTATTCAATTGTCATTCATTCTGTTTACAGGCCCAAACCATTTTAGTTAATTTATTTCTATCTTAGTTTTTATGCCATTTGTTTTGTTTTGTTGTGTTTTTGATTCTGTCTCTTTTAGTTTTCCCTAGTATTCGTCTTAGATATTTCATTTCAGCTACTTTTACTCTATTTTATTCCCTACTTCTAAGGTCCTTGTTTTACTAACATAGAGGAGAGTAGGACAATATACGTGTTGTATGCTGCAATTTTAGTTTTTGTTGACAATTCTTATTAACTGATACAGGCCTTTCCTAGATGATTATATTTTGTCATGGATTCTCTGGCTGATTTTTTCTCTAGATTTCCCTCTGAGTTAAAAGTTACTCCTCGGCAATTGTAGCTATGAACGTGTTCGAAATTTTTCCTGCTTAATTTAAGATTGTGTGTTTTAGCTTCCCTAGTTACTAGCATTGTTTTCGTTTTCTTTGCATTTACAACATTCCTCTTTTATTTAATTCATTATTCATCATGTTGATATTCGATCGAAAGATACTTTCCAAAAAAGAACTAAATCATTAGCAAATGAAAGCATTGATACATTTACTGGTTTTGGCTATTACAAACCTACATTCATTTTCTTCATTTTTGAGGATGCCTTTGCGACTAAATCCATAAATGTGATAAACAAAAGAGGAACACAACCCTGCCTTACTCCTATAACTACATCCTATATCTACATCAAATTCTTCAGATTTGCTTCCAGCTACACTCACTGCACATGTTGGTTTATTGTAAAAACTGTTAATGGCTTCTGTTAGATTTTGCTCTACGTTGTGTTCTTTTAAGAAATGCCATATTTCGTCCTTCCACATGTCTTTTCTAAGTCAATAAAACACAGGTGCAAGTCAATGTTTCTCTCAAGGCATTTTTCTGTTATTTGTCTAATGGTAAATATGTACACTTCTTCCCGGTCTAAATTCACTCTGGTGTTCTTCAATTTGATCCTCTACTCTTTTCCTTAGTCTCGTTTCCAGTATCCTGGTATATACTTTTCCGGTAAGTGATATCCCTCTATACTATTTGCATTCCATAGTTGATCTTTTTTTTATGTATTGGTACTACCGTTCCCTCTTTCCAGCCGTCTGGCACCTGTTTGGACTTCCATGCTTGTTGACATATTGCATGTAGTAGTTTGTCTGCCTCTCCTTTGGTTGTTAATCATTTCTGGATAAACTTGATCTGCTCCTTGGACCTTTCCTAATTTCACTTTTCTTAAAGCTGTTTTTTCTTCCATTGAGATATCTACATCTTCAGCTGTATCATCTGGATTGCTTTTTACTCTTAATAATTTATCTGTACTCCTTGTTTCATACGTTCTGGAGGGATTAGGTACTTGTTGAAAATACTTTCTCCACGTTTCCATGATTTCGCTGTCTTCTTTCATTATTTCTCCTCTGACGTTCTTAATTTGTCGTATTGGGCATGTTTTGGTCTTTCTCATGCTCTTCATTGCTACACAAAACAGCATGTGATGTTTTTAAATAGCTTTCTTGATGTCTTTGTCCAAACTCTTCCCATTGTTTCTGTTTTGCTTTTCTAACTTCCTCTTTGGCGATAGTTTTTTCCTCGCGTAATTTATTCTATCCTCTGGACCCTTTGTTTTCAAGTATTTCTCCCAGGCATCCTTCTTTTCTTTGATCTTAGTCTTGGCATTTTCATTCTATCATGCTGCTCTTTTCCTATCTCCTTTAATTTGTTTCCTACCACAGACCTCTTCAGTACAAGTGAGAAGTGTTTCTTTATACATTTGCCACTTTTCTTCTATTGTGCTATCCTTCAGATCCATCTGTCTTTCACCGATAAATCATTTTATCCTAGATAGATATATCTGTTTTACTATTGGTTTATTTAGTTCTTCTTTTTTGAGTTTAGTAGCTTTCTTCTCTTTCCTTTTCTGATTGTTTCCTTCAGTCAGTAATCTCGTTTTGGCAATTAATAGGTGATGATCACTAAATATTTCAGGTCCTCTATTTACTCTCGCATCCATTGTACTGTGAAAAAGATAGATGCTAACTATTATGTATTGTATGATTGACATTTCACAACTGTCTTCATTTACCATCGTATATTTGTGGATATATTCATGAAAAAAATGTGTTGGCTATTTTCATGTTATTCTTTAGTCAAAAATCTATTAGTCTCTCTCCATTTAGAAACATTGTTGTCTCTCCTTCTGTACCTATAACTCTTCCTGATGTTTCTACATTGTTGCCTAATCTAGTGTTTAAATCTCATAAAACCATTATTTCCTATTTGGGTTTGATATTCTCTGCAGCTATTTGTAAATCGTTTTCAAAGATATCCTTTTCGTTTTTGGTGGCATCTTCGTTTGGGCCATAAGTTATTGAGAATTTAATATCTGTTTCTTTTGATTTAATGTTTACCTCTAATAGTCGTGGGCTTATAAATTTCCAAATTTCTAGTAGCTTTTCTTGCCTTGTATGCATTAGGAGGCCTACTCATGTTCTAGCTCTATCTTTGATATCTATTCCTGAGAAGATTAAAGTATGATTTGGTCCTACAATTTCTATTCCTTGTCTTTTTTCTTTGTTTCTGTTAGGGCCAAAATGTCTACTTCAAATTTTTCCATTTCTTCAGCTAATTCCAACTCTTTTCCATTTATTGCCCTAATATTCCATGTTCCAAACAATCACAGTCCGTGTTCTTTTCTAGAATCTTCTTCGAAAGTTCAAGCCGGGTATATCATATTTCTTTCTTTTGAATCAGAGGATTAGCCCAATGTATCCTAGGCAGATGGTGGGGCTGCCACCTTCAGCCCCCATACCATGCCTTGTTGTTGTCTTTAAGGGTTAACTCTCTCAGCCATCTGTCAACTAAGACCGGCCTGCAAGGCAGCAGGTTGTGTTCTGTCAGGGTTAATTTTTTTTGCCTTTGGTCAGCCACGTCCCACGTGCAAGGTAGCAGGAGACTCGTGAAGGGCAAGGTCGCCTAATCCCCGTACAGGTGCTTACCTGTCCACTGCCCAGGCTCTAAAAGCATCAGTAAAATTTAATGAAGAGGACTAGCGAATACTAATGCATGGTCTAATAGATTTTAAAATCAAGATGGGATTCACGTTGAGAATTAACTTAAAAAATAGTATATGTACTGATAGTTATACTCAAGAGAGAAGAAAAAAGAGATTATCCTCTTTGCAGTTACAACTTATTTTGAAACCCATGTTTTCCTTTCATGTTTTTGTTGTTGTCCATGGAAGACCATATGTCACATTTGAGAAAAGTTTGCTATCTGGAATTAAAAAGAATATATCATATCAGGAAATACATCACTCCTGAAGCAACAAACAAATTAATTTGCTCATTTGTTCTTTCAAGAATTGATTACTGCAATTCTCTGCAGGCTGGACTTCCACTGACACAAATCAAGAAACTGCAGATAATACAAAACAATGCCGCCAGATTAGTTATGGAAGTTTCAAAAGAGAACACATTACGCCAATACTTAAACACCTACACTGGCTCCCAATAAAATCCCGCATTGACTACAAGATAGCTAGAATCACGTACCAATGCCTGCACGAGGCTGACTTTCCAGTCTACTTAAAAGAGTTAGTTCCTAAATACACACCGAACAGATCACTGCGCTCAGCGAGCAAGAAAATGATACAAACACCCAAAACTAAACTTAAGACTTTCGGAGATAGGGCCCTACAAACACAAGCAGCCAAAATTTGGAACATTTTACCATGGGACGTCCAGTCTGCAGAGTCTTTGAATATACTGAAATCTCGCTTGAAGACCCACTACTTCTCCAACATATTTAGATGAATTTTATTGAATTGCGTGCTTTTACTGAATTGATTGTGATACTATTTTTTATTGATGCATCTGTTTTATGTAAAATGTTTTAGCGATAGCATGCCATGTCTGTGTAATCATTTTGCTTGTAATGCGCCTTGAGCTCTTCTGAGGGAAGGCGCAATATAAATATTCTTCTTATCTTATCTTATTATTGTTTTTTTAAAACTAATTTCATATTAGTTTTCATACTATTTTCAAGGTTGTATTTTTTACAAGTTGTATTAATGCATGAAGAATTCCATAATAATATCTTACGTTGGTTATGCACTGTGCCTCTGAATTGTACTGTCAATGTCATTTAGAAATGTCACAGGTATGGCAATGATGCATACTTACGTATTTGCATTTGATTTGTAGCAAAAATAATGATCAGTCCAACATACAGTCGCAAGGTAAAAAAAAGATTTTTGGTGGCACAAAGATAACGTGGTTTGGCGTGGAAGTAGCAGAAACACACATGTTTGAAAACCCAGAAATGAGCATACCAATTTTTATCTTGACTTTTCATCATACATCCTAATTCATTCTCCCTTAAACACATTCCATGCCCCCCTCCTCCCTCCTCGTCCTCATCCTCCTCCCATTCCCGTCACACGTATTGAAATTGTGGAAACTACTTCACTCTCTTGAATTTTGTTTACCATGTCACAAGTTTTAATGTGCTACAAAGATAAGTGCATATCCATAGCAAATCAAAAGCTATATTAATTAATGTGATCATACTTTACAAAGGCAAAGAACGTTTTCAGAATTTCAAAGCTGATTTTTTTTTTCAAATGACATAAATCAACGTCTTATTTCCTTAAATGAACACCTTCATGAAAACATATCACCATCATGAAAAACCTAGGCTATAAGCCACAGACAATGATCAACCACCATCATCATACAAAACATGATCCAAAAACATGTCGCTCCTACCAGACTATGAAAACGGCTATCCAGACAATGATCATGAAAAACACAGGCATAAGCCACAGACATGAAACCATGTCACCCCTACCAGGCTATAAACCACAGACAATGATCAAACACCATCATGAAACCATGTCACCCCTACCAGGCTATAAACCACAGACAATGATCAAAAACACAGACATCATGCTATAAAACCATGTCAAACACCATCATGAAAACATGTCACCCCTACCAGACTATCGGCTTCCAATGATCAAACACCATCCTACCAGGCTATAAGCCACAGACAATGATCAAACACCATGAAAATCATGAAAACATGTCACAATGATCCCTATCAGGCTATAAGCCAGACAGACAATGATCAAACACCATCATGAAAACATGTCACCCCTACCAGGCTATAAGCTCCAGACAATGATCAAACACCATCATCATGAAAACCAATGATCAAACACCATCATGAAACCATGTCACCCCTACCAGGCTATAAGCCACAGACAATGATCAAACACCATCAGAAACATGTCACCCATACCAGATCTACCAGGCTATAAGCCACATGATCAAACATGAAAACATCAAACACCATCGCCCGGACAATGAAAACATGTCACCATGTCCCCCCTACCAGGCTATAAGCCACAGACATGATCAAACACCATCATGAAAACATGTCACCCCTACCAGGCTATAGGCCCCAGACAATGATCAAACACCATCATGAAAACATGTCACCCCTACCATGCTATAAGCCACAGACAATGATCAAACACCATCATGAAAACATGTCACCCCTTTCTATAAGAACAATGATCAAACACCATTTATGTCTTACAAATGAAAACATGTCACCCCTACCAGGCTATAAGCCACAGACAATGATCAAAGACCATCAGGCAACGTGACATGTGAGATCAATATAAAAGAATAGACATAACATTTGAGATCAATATAAAAGAACAGACATAACATTTGAGTTCAATATAAAAGAACAGACATAACATTTGAGTTCAATATAAAAGAAAAGACAATAGACATAACATTTGAGTTCAATATAAAAGAATAAAAGGACATGACATTTGACTTCAGAGTTCAATATACATCACATTTGAGTTCAATGACAGTTCAATAAAAGAAAACAGAGTTCAATATAAAAGAACAGACATAACATTTGAGTTCAATATAAAAGAACAGACATAACATTTGAGTTCAATATAAAAGAATAGACATAACATTTGAGTTCAATATAAAAGAGTTCAGACATGACATTTGAGTTCAATATAAAAGAACAGACATAACATTTGAGTTCAATATGAAGAACAAAAGAACAGGCAATATGACATTTGAGTTCAATATAAAACAACAGACATAACATTTGAGTTCAATATAAAACAACAGACAATATGACATTTGAGTTCAATATAAAACAACAGACAGGAACAGACATTTGAGTTCAATAAAAAAAGAACAGACATGACATGATTTGAGTTCAATATAAAGGAACAATATAAAAGAACGGACACATTTGAGTTTGAGTTCAATACAAAGAACAGAAAGGACATTTGAGTTCAATATAAAAGAACAGACATAACATTTGAGTTCAATATAAAAGAATAGATTTGAGTTCAAATAACTTTTGGAGTTTAATATAAAAGAACAGAGTTCAAGTTATAAAAGACATTTGATCAGATATAACATTTTGAGTAAAGAACAGATATAACATTTGATAGACATAACATAAAGAACAGAGAGTTTAATATAAAAAAGTATAGACATAACATAGAGTTTAATATAAAAGTATATAGACATAACATCTTGAGTTCAATATAAAGCAAAAGTATAGACATAACATTTGAGTTCAATATGCTTCTCCCTGTGTAAGTCTTGATTGTCTTGCATTTCAAACTCTACTTTTAGTTCCAAGTCCAATGTGTGTCTTAACAGCCTGACATTTGAGTTCAATATCCTTCTGTTGAGTATGTGTCAAGAACACTGCCTAAACAGGGGAAAGAATATACTTCAATATAAAAGAACAGACAAGTTGAGTTTCTCATTTGAATGCTGATTGATATTTTTTTAATGATGATTTAATGTTCAATACTTTGGTTTTCCTTAAAAGAACAGACATGACATTTGATCCAAGAGGCCAATCAAGCTTGCTACCTTGTTCAACCCATCTGTTTTAGTTTGCATCTGCTGTAACGAATTGGAGAGTAAGGTTAAACCAGTTACGAAATATTCCTCTTTTAGCTATTATTATCATTAGGCCTACTTAGTTATTAAAACAACAGACATAACAGAGTTCAATTGAATCTCGTTCCTCCTTAACAAAAATGTGTCAATAACATTGCCTAAACAGGGGAAAGAATATATTTGAGTTCGTGAACAGTTTCTTTCATGATCTCATCAATTTCTCAAATGCTAAAACTATATACTATGTAACATGATATCTGTCTGAATCCTCAATTTCATCGTTTTTGGATTTTGTTTTGCTTCAACAGTGACAGGTGTAACATAAAATCAAACATCAGGCCTACTTAGTTATTGCCACAAAAAAACAACCAACTAACTAGAATCACTTCATTCTGAACCAATTTATCGTTTTTGTTTTGTTTTTTCAACAACCCCCTTCCAATACACGTTTCTCGTACAAAATGGCGTACATCGGCTACCCCATCACTATGGAAACAGTTCCGACCGGAAGCAGTGCGACGATTATTATCGTTCGTCTTCAAGGAAAGCATCGAATGACTCTAACATTGTGCCTGGTCACCTATCTAGAAAAGCCACGCCCACCCTCAAGTCAGCGATTGGACAGACAGCCTCGTCTTTCGTTGGAGCGCCTCTGATGGGAATGGCGGACGTCAAAACAAGTACAAACCGACACAGTTACACTGAAACTCGGAATCGATTCCCTTTGTCATTGTATTCGCCCCTGACATCCTCAACGCCTTCTTTATTGCCTTTATCTCTTCCTCCTAAATCGTCTTCTTCCTTCTCTTCGTCGTCGTCGTCGTCGTCGATATTACCAAGGAGGTTAAGACATTACAGTGGGTCGTCTACCAACACGGACATCTCTTTGAACCCAAGACACTACAGTGGACATTCTACCACCACGAGTGTTTCTTCGGCCTCTTCCATGCTGCTCAGTGGATATTCGAGACCCGCATCGTTGTCGCTGGTGGGTAAGGCGATGTTTTCGTCTACGCCATCTTCACCATCAACTCCGACAACTTTCTCAAGTCTAGCCAAACATCGTTCCGGAAGTTCTGGCCTGAACTTTCACCTCAGCCATCGTCCGGAGAGTCAGGAGAACATCTCGTCGTACACTCCCGACAAACCACACCGCCGTCCAACTGTGCCTGGTAGTGAGGAAAGCATACGACTTCGGTTGAAGAAGAGAGACTCTCTTGGCGAGGATGACGTGTCCGCGAAGAAGGAGATGACAGCCGGGGTGGGTCCACGTGAGAGGAAAGTGAAAAGCATGCATGCAGAAGTCACGTCCTGTCGCCATTCTGGAGGAGGCTGGAGAGCCCGTTTAGAGCAGTTGTTGAAGACAGAGGAAGAGTGCAAACAGGAAATGCCACCCAACCATGAAAAACAGGGAAAGCCAACAGAAAACGAATTCAGTGCTTCAGATGACGTAGATCAATCTGCAGAAGTAGATATTTCACATCGAGAAAAGAAACAAGCAAACGATTATAATATTTCGAACGGAGAAAAGAAGGAAGTAAACGATAATTTTCTTCAGTTTCTCGATGTCTCAGACACAATTTCAAATATTTCTCGCACCAGCAGTTCTGGAAATATCCCAGATATTAATAGTGATTATGGAGATGATACAGATGACGCAAGAATTGATGACGTCATGGATCCTACTCCAAGTGTGCCTGAAAGGAATGTCAGCCATTTTCACAAGTACCCGGATGTAAAAATAAATGTCATCCCATGGAACGTGCAAGACCCGGACGAGATGGTGAGTCTTACTGTTTGTGTGTGTGTGTGTGTGTGTTTGTGTATGTCAAACTGTTTATGTATCGTTTATGTATTACTGTGTTAAAACGAGAGAGGGAGAGAGAGAGAGAGAGAGAGAGAGAGAGAGAGAGAGAGAGAGAGAGAGAGAGAGAGAGAGAGAGAGAGAGAGAGAGAGAGAGAGAGAGAGAGAGAGAGAGAGAGAGAGAGAGAGAGAGGGGGAGAGAGAGAGAGAGAGAGAGAGAGAGAGAGAGAGAGAGAGAGAGAGAGAGAGAGAGAGAGAGAGACAGACAGACAGACAGACAGACAGACAGACAGACAGACAGACAGACAGACAGACAAACAGATAGACAGACAGACAGACAGACAAACAGATAGACAGACAGACAGACAGAGTGAGAGAGAAAAGAGAGAGAGAGAGAGAGAGAGAGAGAGAGAGAGAGAGAGAGAGAGAGAGAGAGAGAGAGAGAGAGAGAGAGAGAGAGAGAGAGAGAGAGAGAGACATACAGACAGACAGACAGCCAGACAGGCAGACAGACAGGTAACAATCAAATTCTCCATAGTTTAGTATGTAATGTCTCGAATCGTCCTACTATTGTCCTACCCTATATAGCAAATATCATCAGTGCAAGGACGTTTACGTGTTAAAACCTTAGAACGGACATTGTAAGTGGATGTACTTAGTAGATTTTTATCTTCTTCATTATCAATCTGCACATTATGACACATAGCAATTTTCTGACATCCTGATAGGTTTCCATCTTCGTCATAATCTTTCTGTTCATTATGCCATATAGCAACTTTCTGACATCATGATATGTTTCCACCTTCTTCATAATCCATCTGTTCATTGTGACATATAACAACATTACTGATATTCTGATAGGTTTTTATTTTCTTCATAATCCATCTACCCACTGTGACATATAACAACTTACTGATATTCTGATAGGTTTTTATTTTCTTCATAATCTATCTGCCTACAGTGACATATTGCAACTTACTGATATCATAATAGATTTCAATTTTCTTCATAATCCACCTTCCCACTGTGACATACAGCAACTGACTGATATCATGATAGCTTTCAGTTGTCTGCATAATCCATATACCACCTGTGACATATAACGACTTCCTGATATTATGATAGGTTTCCATCTTCCTATTAATCCAACTACAACTGTGACATATAGCAAATTACTGATATCATGATAGTTTTCCATCTTCGTTATAATACAACTGCCCACTGTGACACATAGCAACTTTCTGACATCCTGAAAATTTTCGATTTTAACATAAAAATCCATCTACTCACTGTAACATATAGCAACTTTCTTTCTGACATCCTGATAGGTTTCCATCTTCTTTTTAATCCATATACCCACTGTGACATATAGCAACTTTCTGACATCATGATAGGTTTCCATCTTCTTTTAATAATCCATCTACCCACTGACATATAACAAATTTCTGATATCATGATAGGTTTACATCTTCTTTATAGTCCATCTACCCATTGTTGCATATAGCAATCTCCTGATAGCATGACTTCAACCTTTATTTTGTTCAATTTGGATTGAGTACTTATTTTAATCGTGCCGTAAACTATGCAGAGATTTATGTATCCATCCTTCTGTCAATCTGTTCATCCTCTATTGTTTACTTGTATTCTTGTATTTTACCCATCTTTCTACCCTATGCATGCACAGTGATATGTCTATCTAAGTTTCTGTCTGCCTTATACATACACATTAATATGTCTATCTAAGTGTCCGTCTACCTTATACATACACATTGATATGTCTATCTAAGTGTCTGTCTACCTTATACATACACATTGATATGTCTATCTAAGTGTCTGTCTACCTTATACATACACATTAATATGTCTATCTAAGTGTCTGTCTACCTTATACATACACATTGATATGTCTATCTAAGTATCCGTCTACCTTATACATACACATTGATATGTCTATCTAAGTATCTGTCTATCTTATACATACACATTGATATGTCTATCTAAGTATCCGTCTACCTTATACATACACATTGATATGTCTATCTAATTGTCTGTCTACCTTATACATACACATTGATATGTCTATCTAAGTGTCCGTCTACCTTATACATACACATTGATATGTCTATCTAATTGTCTGTCTACTTATACATACACATTGATATGTCTATTTAATTGTCTGTCTACCTTATACATACACATTGATATGTCTATTTAATTGTCTGTCTAATACATGTCTGATATATCTATTTAATTGTCTGTCTACCTTATACATACACATTGATATGTCTATCTAATTGTCTGTCTACCTTATACATACACATTGATATGTCTATTTAATTGTCTGTCTACCTTATACATACACATTGATATGTCTATTTAATTGTCTGTCTACCTTTTATACATACACATTGATATGTCTATTTAATTGTCTGTCTACCTTATACATACACATTGATATGTCTATTTAATTGTCTGTCTACCTTATACACATACACATTGATATGTCTCTATTTAATTGTCTGTCTACCTTATACATACACATTGATATGTCTATCTAAGTATCCGTCTACCTTATACATATTGTCTGTTATCTGTCTACCTTATACATACACATTGATATGTCTATCTAAGTGTCTGTCTACCTTATACATACACATTGATATGTATGTCTATTGATATCCGTCTACCTTATACATACACATTGATATGTCTATGTAATTGTCTGTCTACCTTATACATACACATTGATATGTCTTCCGTCTACCTTATACATACACATTGATATGTCTATGTAATTGTCTGTCTACCTTATACATACACATTGATATGTCTATCTAAGTGTCTGTCTACCTTATACATACACATTGATATGTCTATCTAATTGTCTGTCTACCTTATACATACACATTATGTCTATCTAATACACATTGATATGTCTATCTATGTCTACCTTATACATACACATTGATTGTCTGTCTACCTTATACATACACATTGATATGTCTATACATACATTGATATGTCTATCTAATTGTCTGTCTACCTTATACATACACATTGATATGTCTATCGTCTACCACATTTATGTCTATCTAATTGTCTGTCTACCTTATACACATTGATATGTCTATCTAAGTATCCGTCTACCTTATACATACACATTGATATGTCTATCTAAGTATCCGTCTACCTTATACCATTGATATTAATATGTCTATAACTTATACATACACATTGATATGTCTATCTGTCTACCTTATACATACACATTATATGTCTATCTAATTGTCTGTCTACCTTATACATACACATTGATATGTCTATCTAATTGTCTGTCTACCTTATACATACACATTGATATGTCTATCTAATTGTCTGTCTACCTTATACATACACATTGATATTGATATGTCTATCTAATTGTCTGTCTACCTTATACATACACATTGATATTAATATGTCTATCTAATTGTCTTTAATTATGTCTATCTAATTGTCTGTCTACTTATACATACACATTGATATTAATATGTCTATCTAATTGTCTGTCTACCTTATACATACACATTGATTGATATCTACCTTATACATACTATCTATCTAAGATATTTTCTAATTGTCTGTCTACCTTATACATACACATTGATATATAATTGTCTGTCTACCTTTTATCCATACACATTGATATTAATATGTCTATTTAATTGTCTGTCTACCTTATACATACACATTGATATGATATACATTGATACGTCTATTTCTATCATACATTGATATGTCTATCTAATTGTCTGTCTACCTTATACATACACATTGATATGTCTATCTAATTGTCTGTCTCTTATACATACACATTGATATGTCTATCTGTTTTCTATCTACCTTATACATACACATTGATATGATATGTCTATCTACATTGATTTCTATCTATCTACCTTATACATACACATTGATATATATGTAAGTCTATTTATATATGATATGTCTATCTAATGTCTATGATATGTCTAAGTTTCTATCTACTTATACATACACATTGATATATATAAGTGTATTTATATATGGATATTGTAATTTAGGTTATTATTATTATTATTATTATTATTATTATTATTTTATTATTATTATTATTATTATTATTATTATTATTATTATTATTATTATTATTATTATTATTATTATAATTATAATAATAATTATTATTATTATCTTTACTATTTTTGTACACCTTATAGAAGTCAATATACATAATGGATACATGGATAGATAGATCTAGATGGAAGACACAACATTTAGAACAAATAAATCTTACATCCAATTTTTGAAGAGCAGATGTCTTTGTTATAGAGAACGAACGAGTAAGAAGGAATGAAATATAAAAGGAAAGAAAGAGTGAAAGAAAGAAAGAGTGGCTGATTTACCCATTACTAAATGAGAGATGGAGGAATTCCCTGGTCGGATGATACACACCTGTTGGTCTACGTTTGCGTGCAGAACACCTGTAGATGTTTGTCTGTGGAATGACTGATGAAATGGGAAGGGGTACCGATCAATGTATTTGAAGGGGTATTGATAGATGACAGGTAGAGTTTTAATCTCAGAGTGAAAGTTATCAGAAATCCTAAGGAGAATGAGAAACACTAGGTAGGCCTAGCATAATCATTGGGATGGGGGAACTGGAGTGGGTCAGAAATCGGAGGGAGGGAGGAGGGAGAGAGAGAGAGAGAAAGAGAGAGCGAGAGAGAGCAAGAGAGAGAGAGAGAGAGAGAGAGAGAGAGAGAGAGAGAGAGAGAGAGAGAGAGAGAGAGAGAGAGAGAGAGAGAGAGAGAGAGAGAGAGAGAGAGAGAGAGAGAGAGAGAGACAGACAGACAGACAGACAGACAGACAGACAGACAGACAGACAGACAGACAGACAGACAGACAAACAAAGAGACAGAGATAGAGAGAGACAAGCTGACACTGACAGAGTAACTCAGAGAAAAAGATACAGACAGAGACACAGATACGGAGACACGGAGAGAGGCAGAGTGGAAAAATGTCAGAGATAAAGAAAAGGAAAGAATTATACCACTAAGCTCTTGAGAAGAAACTATTTTTAGCACAGTTTACAGTATGATAATGTTGTGTTTCTATGCTTCCTTACATTGGCACCACTGATAGGATTGTCTCTATTCGTTGACATTAAAATATTTCTTCTTCGTTCCTATTTCATTCAAACATATTTATTTTAGATTTCGTACAAAGTGTGTATTATTTCTACAAACAAAAATACACAAATTGTTAATCATGCGCACGTGTGGCGTGTGTGTGTGTAGGTGTGTGTGTATGTGTTTGTTTGTCTTTGTGTGTTGTGTTGTGTATGTGTCAATACGAATATCACTATGTACTTAAACATAGAGTTGACAACAAAAAGTCTACTGTGGTACACGAATTAACACCAACAACAACAGGCGAAATATGACAATAAGTGAACGAAGGTTTATACTCCAAACGTCACGTGTTTGTTCTGTCTTTATTAGTAGAGTTGTCACTTATTGTCATTTTTCGCTTTAGACTTCACTCCACTGTGGCTCCTTCGTATTATTCACCACCAACAACAGTAACACAGCAAACGATTAATGGTGCAGATGACAGAGGAACGGAAGACGATAGAGCAGGAATTAATGGCAACATGAATGTGTCGAACCTAGGAAATATTAGATGTTAATATGG
>JAXRKP010002427.1:42500-47500 GCA_037039925.1 Doris montereyensis
CATTATTGTCTAATTATCTACTTCTTACTTCACGTTATCGTCGAATTATTTCCTTCTTACTTCACGTTATTGTCTAACATCTACTTCTTACTTCACGTTATTGTCTAATTATCTACTTCTTACTTCACGTTATCGTCGAATTATTTCCTTCTTACTTCACGTTATTGTCTAACATCTACTTCTTACTTCACGTTATTGTCTAATTACCTACTTCTTACTTCACGTTATTGTCTAACATCTACTTCTTACTTCACGTTATTGTCTAATTACCTACTTCTTACTTCACGTCATTGTCTAATTACCTACTTCTTACTTCACGTTATTGTCTAATTACCTACTTCTTACTTCACGTCATTGTCTAATTATCTACTTCTTACTTCACGTTATTGTCTAATTACCCCTACTTCTTATTGTCTAATTACCTACTTTTTACTTCACGCAACAGGTGATAATAATCACCTCTTCGGCAGGACGCTTGTCAGACGTAGGTTTTTGCTCCCAGTCTAGCGTTTATACCCGTTTGCACCTGGGTCGAGTGAGGAAATGTGTGAAGTGATTTCCCAAGGAACACAACGTCGGACCTGGCTTTGTTAGGATTCGAACTTGGGACCTCATGATTCCCAGTTCAGCAGCCTAGCTGCTCACTCACCGACGTCATTTTAAGATCAATAAACAATCTGATATTAATAAACTTACGAATAAACATTATGATACCAATAAACCTACCAATAAACACTTTGATATCAATAAACCTACCAATAAACACTATGATATCAATAAACCTACCAATAAACACTATGATATCAATAAACCTACCAATAAACACTATGATATCATGATAACCATCAAACTACCAATAAACACTATGATATCAATAAACCTACCAATAAACACTATGATATCATGATAACCATCAAACTACCAATAAACACTATGATATCAATAAACCTACCAATAAACACTATGATATCATGATAACCATCAAACTACCAATAAACACTATGATGTCATGATAACCCTCAAATTACCAATAAACACTATGGTATCATGATAACCATCAAACTACCAATAAACACTATGATGTCATGATAACCCTCAAATTACCAATAAACACTATGATATCATGATAACCATCAAACTACCAATAAACACTATGATATTGTGATATCCATCAAACTACCAATAAACACTATGATATCATGATATCCATCAACCTACCAATAAACACTATGATATCATGATAACCATCAACCTACCAATAAACACTATGATATCATGATAACCATCAACCTACTAATAAACACTATGATATCATGATATCCAACCTACCAATAAACACTATGATATCATGATATCCATCAACCTATTGATAAACACTATGATATCGTGATATCAATAAACCTACATATAAACACTATGATATCATGATACCAATCAACATACCAATAACCACTTTGGTATCGTGATACCAATAAACTACCAATAAACACTGTGATATCGCGATATCAATAAACACTATAATATCGTGATACCAATAAACCTACCAATAAACACTATGATACCGTGATGCCAATAAACCTACCAATAAACACTATGATATCATGATACCAATAAACCTACCAATAAACACTATGATATCGTGATATTAATAAACCTACCAATAAACACTATGGTATAGTTATATCATTAAAACTATCAATAAACACTATACTATCATGATACCAATAAACACTATGATATCGTGATATCAATAAAACTACCAATAAACACTATGATATCGTGATATCAATAAACTACCAATAAACACTATGATATCGTGATATCAATAAAAATACTAATAAACACTATGATATCGAGATATCAATCAAAGTATCAATAAACACTATGATATCGTGATATCAATAAACCTACTAATAAACACTATGATATCGTGATATCAATACACCTACCAATTAACACTATGGTATCGTGATACCAATAAACCTACCAATAAACACTATGATATCATAATATCAATAAACTACTAATAAACACTATGATATCGTGATATCAATAAAACTACCAATAAACCTATAATATCCAATAAACACTATAATATCGTGATACCAATGATATCGTGATATCAATAAACATACCAATAAACACTATGGTATAGTGATATCAATAAACATACCAATAAACACTATGGTATCGTGATATCAATACAACCAATAAAAACTAATATATATAATATCCATAAACCTTACTAATACACTATGTTATAAGTTATATCAATAAACCTACCAATAAACACTATGGTATAGTTATATCAATAAACCTACCAATAAACACTATGATATCGTGATATCAATCAAACTACCAATTAACACTATGATATCGTGATACCAATAAAAATACCAATAAACACTATGTTATCGTGATACCAATAAACCTACCAATAAACACTATGATATCGTTATACCAATAAACCTACCAATAAACACTATGTTATAGTTATAACAATAAACCTACCAATAAACACTATGTATATCGAGATACCAATAAACCTACCAATAAACACTATGGTATAGTTATATCAATAAACCTACCAATAAACACTATGTTATAGTTATACCAATAAACCTACCAATAAACACTATGTTATAGTTATATCAATAAACCTACCAATAAACACTATGTTATAGATATCAATAAACCTACCAATAAACACTATGTTATAGTTATATCAATAAACCTACCAATAAACACTATGGTATAGTTATACCAATAAACCTACCAATAAACACTATGGTATAGTTATATCAATAAACCTACCAATAAACACTATGGTATAGTTATACCAATAAACCTACCAATAAACACTATGTTATAGAGATATCAATAAACCTACCAATAAACACTATGTTATCGTCAAATCAGTAAACCTTCGGAAGAATTTCGTCATAAACATTGTTTTAGAAACTTTAAGCCATTCAAACACGTCCAAAGAATTAAGCTCCGTGAGATATTTTGGTGAAACTCCGTACCATTCGGACACTTTGTTATAGATTAATCTTGGTAAACCTTTCAATAAACTTTTTTGTATTTTATATCTTTAATTTTTTCCTTCTTACCTTGTTTTTCGTTTTTTCCTTGTTTCTTTCCTTTTTTTTCATGTTTTTTCCTTCTTTTTTCTTGTAAACACTTTGTGTTGGTTATAAACCTTGGTAAACACTTGTTTTTCAAATATAGACAAAGACGTGATTCACATGTAAACACTATGCTCAGACGGCAACACATGGATCCCAATAAACCTAACATCACAATGTTTCTCGTTGTTGGCTGGATTTCAATAAACCTAACAATAAAAACATAATTTCTTCTTTATACCAATAAAGTCTTTTGAAAATGAAAACAGGAATGTTATGAATCAGCTGTAATTAAACCTAACCACGTTTGATAGCAAGCAACCTGAGAACAATAAGGTTCTACCACTGAATGCCATTTTGTGTTATTCGACTTTGAAATATAAACCAATGAATATATATATCACAAAGTTATACCAATAAACCTTTGATTATTATGTATGGCGATAGAGATAACAAGGCAATTTACATTATTATTACTCTTTTAATCTGTATATAAGGTTCAATAAACATTATTATTATTATCTTATAAACAATCTACCAATTTTACTCTTTTATCTGTATATAAGGTTCAATTTACATTATTATTATTACTATGTTAATCTGTATACCAATAAATTTAATAAACTCTTTTTATCTGTATATATCAATAAACATTATTATTACTCAATCTGTATATAAGGTTCAATTTACATTATTATTACTCTTTTAATCTGTATTTCGGTTCAATTTACATTATTTTAAACTTTTAATCCATTATAAGGTTCAAAGATTATTATTACTCTTGAGATCTGTTTAAGGTGAAACTTTACCATTCGGATCACTTTGTTCATCGAGATTAATAAGGTTCAATTTACATTTTTCTTGCTTTTTGTCTTTTTTACTTTAATTTTTTCCTTCTTTTTTAATCTGTTATAATGTTCAATTTACATTATTATTACTCCTTTTTTAATCTGTATATAAGGTTCAATTTACATGGTATTTTTTCACTCTTTTTAATCTGTATATAAGGTTCAATTTACATTATTATTACTCTTTTAATCAGTATATAATGTTCAATTTACATTATTATTAGTCTTTTTAATCTGTATATACGGTTCAATTTACATGGTTTTCCTAATCTGTATATAACAATTACAATTATTATTATTGGCTGGATTTTTAATCTGGCGATAACAAACAAAACATTATTCTTTCTTTTAAGTATAGTCTTTTCAATTTTCAATATCGAATAATGCAACTGACTCTGAGTTGATTAAATTCAATTCCTTACTCAAAATTAAAACAATTACGTTCTATCAAAAACAAAACAAAAGGTGTTATTCACTTTGAATCATGAATATATAAAAAAGTTTGATTATTATGCTATGGCGATAGAGAAAACAAGGCAATTTACATTACCATTACTGTTTTAATCTGTAACGAAGAAGTCATTAGCCACTCACAATCTGTATAAAAAGGTTCAATTTACATTATTATTTTTTATAAACTTTAATCTGTATATAAGGTTCAAACACTCTCATTACCTTTAATCTGGCTATAAGGTTCAATTTACACCTATTACCCATTTTAACTGATTATAAAAGGGGTCCCATTGAAAATTATTATTACTCTGCGCATCTGTATAAAGTTCAATTTACTCTTATTAAAACAAAAACAAAAATTAAACAAGCCAAAATTCCTTTAGTAAATTATGTTGAGTACATTAGTAAAAATCAAAATCACTTTAATAAATTATCTTGAGGATATTAGTACAAATCAAAATCATTATTGAGTAAATTATGTTGAGGATATTAGGTTCTAATCAAAATCACTTATGTAAATTATGTTGAGGAAATAAATACAAATCAAAATCACTTCAGTAAATTGTGTTTT
>JAXRKP010002428.1:5000-7500 GCA_037039925.1 Doris montereyensis
TTAGACTACCTGTTTTATTTCAGATCTCATTATATGGATTGTTTTGGTTGGCTTAGATCTATGTCGTTTTCTTGAATCTTTGGTAGTTGTATTATGTAGATCTATGGTAGATGTATGGTCAGATCTATGGTAGATCTATGGTAAACCATCTATGGTCTTTTCCCTCATCTGATAGATCTATGTTAGATGTATGGTAGATCTATGGTAGATCTATGGTAGATCTATGGTAGATCTACTTGAGAGACATGTTATACTGTCATACTGTCAAGTATTTATTCGTCAATGTTCAACGTTTTTTTTATAATAAACATAAATAAGTCTAAGTTTAAATCTAGAACTATAGCAGTCTGTGACACTAGGTGAACGAACTGTCAGTGAATATGACTGCTAGTCATGAAATCATTCGTGCTAAAATTCTTGCAGAAAGAACTTCTCACTGACGTCATGATAAAATTTTTGCTAAAATTCTTGTTTTAGGAACTTCTCACTGCTAGTCATGATAAGATTCGTGCTAACAATCTTGATGGGAACTTCTTACAGCTAGTCATGATAAGATTCGTGCTAAAAATGTTGTTTTTGGAACTTCTCACTGCTAGTCATGATAAGATGCGTGCTAAAGATCTTGTTACAAAAACTTGACTGAACTTCTTACTTCTTAAAGCTAATGATAAGATGATCAATGAAATTCTGAGCTGCTAGCCATGATAAGATTTGTAAAAATCTTGTTATTGGAACTTCTCACTGCTAGTTATTAACCATGATAAGATTCGTGCTAAAAACTTGTTAAAATCTTGTCATTATTGGAACTTGTTACTTCAGAAATACCAAATGCTAGTCATGAAAATAAAAATCCCAAGGATTGGAACTTTCATGGTAGTCATGATTAAGATTCGTGCTAAAAATCTTGTTATTGGAACTTCTTAAATGGGATTTGATGAGATTCAGCGCTAAAAACTTGTTGTCTACTATTAACTGAATATGATAAGATTCGTGCTAGATTTATAAAATCTAGACAAATAAGATTCGTTGACGAACTTCTCTAGCTGCTAGTCATGATAAGATTCGTGCTAAAAATCTTGTTATTGGAACTTCGACGTGCTAGTCATGATTCAATCACCAGCTTGGGAATAAAAATTCACGTGCTAAAAATCTTGTTGAACTTTCACGCTGTTCATCGATAAGATTCGTGCTAAAAATCTTGTTATTGGAACTTGAAGGAACTGTTAGTCATGATAAGATTCATGCTAAAGATTTAGTTATTGGAACTTCTAGATTTAGCATTGATAAGATTAGATTTAGCATTGGAAAATCTTGTTATTGGAACTTGGACTGCTAGTCATGATAAGATTCGTGCAACGTTAAATCTTGTTATTGGACAACGTTAGATTTATCATTGGACAAGATTCGATCATCTTGTTCTTTTTCGTTGTTCACGGAGCGTGGCTATTCGTTTGGTGACAGGCTTCTATTCTTGACGAGGCGATGGGTGCTGAGCATGGTCGCGGGTTGATTTATCATGGACAAGGTTTGTCTCTGTCTATTCTTTGTATTTGTCTTGGCTTTGCTCCTATGGGGCTTTAATATTATTTGAATGTCATTTCCCTACACTATTAGTAGGGAATACGGTAGTTCAGAGGGAAGGTGTCGGCCCCTCAACCCAAAAGCTGGAGGTTTCAAGCACCGCCGACGGTTGAAAACCTTTCTCGAATTTTTAGGAGTAAAACCTCCCCTCCCCATCCAACCCCACCCCACCTATGACCCAGGTAGGTAGACTGATACCTAGTCCCATCGGAAACGGTGAATAACAACGAGGTCCTGTGTGCAGATCACAACACTCTGTGCCTGTTAAAAACCCCTTGGCTGTTTACAAAGGCAGTTCGGGCAAAATTGAAAATCCTACTCTCAAAAACTCTGGAGATTACCTCACTTGTGGATGTGGATAAATCAAATCAAATCAAATCAAATCACATCAAATCAAATTCAAACTAAAAAAAAACAGAACACTTTCAATGTTATTACTGAAGAACATCACAACATCATCGTGTGATATAATTATTGTCGTCACCTCGATTGACATATATGGGCACATGTCATATCAGATAACATATAGATTCAAATATCGCCATAATACTCTTTTTTTTTTTTTTTACAGGGAAATTGTTTGTTATGTCGTTGTTTCGCCATCAGTTTTAGATGTGCAAGGAATGAATAACGTTTGGTTTCCCTTGACATTTACCCCGTCCACCAATGCGGTGAATTCATCTCAATGTGAATAAAGAGGAAACAGCAAGATGAATAGATATAAATATAATTAATATACGTGGAAGAATGAAAGGAAGGAAGTATGATACACCAACACCACGCCTCAACTACCAGCAATGGACAATGATTTCCCATGCTCTTCAAGCTTAATGATGTCTCGTGGGTTTCCTAATGTGAGACGACAAGAAAGCCCATGAACATTAATTTCTATCATTATTGTTTCACGTTCACATTAATT
>JAXRKP010002428.1:15000-22500 GCA_037039925.1 Doris montereyensis
TATTCTTTCTGATTTCCAGTTTCCGATCCTATGAAATCATTATCATCTTTGTTCTTTCTACAAGCTAGATGTTTATTTTTAGTTCACGGACAATGCCTACATTGCAGTTTACAGTGATCTCGTCTGACTGGCAATTGCGTTGGAGTCGAGGTTGCTTTTTTCCCCCACAACAGTCATTGATATGCGTGTGGTTTAGAAGAAAACGAGTTTCTTTTGTGGGGGTGGCGGAGGGTAGGGGTGTTGTGTTATATTGAGGAAGACACACCGAGAGAAAGGGAGAGGAGAGAGAGAGAGAGAGAGAGAGAGAGAGAGAGAGAGAGAGAGAACATAGGCCATCCACAAGTGTCTTCCATTTTCCACTAGGACATAGGCCATCCACAAGTGTCCTCCAAGACATAGGCCATCCACAAGTGTCCTCCATTTTCCCACTGGGACATAGGCCATCCACAAGTGTCCTCCATTTCCCACTGGGACATAGGCCATCCACAAGTGTCCTCCATTTCCCACTGGGACATAGGCCATCCACAAGGGCCCTTCCTTTCCCACTGGGACATAGGCCATCACAAGTGTCTTCCATTTCCCACTGGGACATAGGCCATCCACAAGTGTCTTCCATTTCCCACTGGGACATAGGCCATCCACAAGTGTCCTCCATTTCCCACTGGGACATAGGCCATCCACAAGTGTCCTCCATTTCCCACTGGGACATAGGCCATCCACAAGTGTCTTCCATTTCCCACTGGGACATAGGCCATCCACAAGTGTCCCTCCATTTCCCACTAGGACATAGGCCATCCACAAATGTCTTTCCATTTGTCCTCCATTTTCCATTTTCCACTGGGACATAGGCCATCCACAAATGTCCTCCATTTTCCACTGGGACATAGGCCATCCACAAGTGTCCTCATTTTCACTGGGACATAGGCCATCCACAAGTGTCCTCCATTTCCCACTGGGACATAGGCCATCCACAAGTGCCCTCCATTTTCCACTGGGACATAGGCCATCCACAAATGTCCTCCATTTCCCACTGGGACATACGTTGCCATCCACAAATGTCCTCCATTTTCCACGGTAATGGAACATAGGACATTTTCCAAAAGTGCCCTCTTATTTTCCACCCCGGTTCCACAACTCTAGGCCATCCTAAACATCCTAAATTTGAGAGGCGGTACTGGGGTCTTATTTTCTAGCTCTTTTAAGTGCACCATCTTCTTTGTTTCTGCCTCCAGGTCCCTTCGCCATGTTTAGGTTGTCTGAATATTCTCTTTCTTTTCCCTGCAGATTCCAGGTCAGGTCATGCCTAATGGTGTTTTGTTTAGGTTTTCTCAGTGTGTGAATTATCCACAACCATTTTCACTTTTGAATGTCTTTTTCAACCGTGAGGTAATAGCTTCATTGAAAGATGTCTCTGTTGCTGATGGCGCAAGGCTATAATCGATTCGGAGCATCTTTCGTAAGCAGCTATTAATAAATGAAATGAGGTTCCCCTATGATGTTGCTTTGTTTTCCCTCAGGTCTCAGATCCATACAACAGGGCAGATTTGATGTTAGAATTAACGATTTTGGTGGACATTAGAGTTCTTTTTAGGAGTCTTTTTTGAGCCCACTTCCAGATATATGAGACTAATGTTGAGTGTTGGTCTCTTGAATTCCCTAAGTCACGTGAGTCACTACCTCCATTTATTTTCAGCAATTCAGTTTAGGAGGCTGTATGTTGAGACCAATCTGAGTTGCATATGAGGGAAATGTTGAGACCAATTTGAGCTGCATAGGAGATTAATGTTGAGACCAATCTGAGCTGCATAGGGAGGTTAATGTTGAGACCAATCTGGTCTGCATATGAAGGGCTAATGTTGAGACCAATCTGAGCTGCATATGAGGTAATGTTGAGACCAATCTGAGCTGCATATGAGGTAATGTTGAGCCTTTTCCCTGCATCTGTATTTGTGTATGGGTGAACAGGGTGAGGTCATCACCAAGTCAAGGTCATCAAGCTGGGTCCACAGAGTCCACTGAATGCCATTTTTTCCTTTTCTTCTGTGGTTTTTCTCATCACCCAGTCGATGGCTAGTAGAAATGAGAATGGTGAGAGAAGGCATCCCTGAGACAAACATGGCTACTCAATTATAATCTGGATATTTTCGTACACCAGATTAGATTTAAGTAATCGTTTGTGTTTGTTATTCCATTCGTCATTCTGAGCTGGGAATATTTTGCTTTTTGATATTAACTGTCTTCCATAATAAGTAATTATCTTCCATTCTTATTTTCTTTCGTTCATATTCAAATTATTTCGAATTTCGTTGATTTGATTTGAATTACCCACATCCACAACTAAGATGATCTTGGGAATTTTAGTAGAATTTTTAATTTTGCCTGGAATGCCCTGTAATCAGCCAAGAAATATTTAACGTGCACAGTGTTGTGATCTGCACACGGGAGCTCCTTTTTATCGTCTGTCTCCAGGGAGGGACTCGAATCTACTGCCTTTTGGTTGAGAGGCCGACACCTTGCCTCTTGACTACCGAGTCCCCCTTCTAATTTCGTAAGCAATATAATAATTTTGCTATATATGACTAGCATGGCCGGAGATAATGATGGGTTCTGATTTGTCTTGAAATTAAAGCTGGGTCTCTCGAACTTTGACTACGGTTAACTCAGAAACCAATGTGTCGGGTACGGGTGATATCAGTACGATATTATTAGGTCGAATCAGTACTCGATACTGAGGTTATGCTGGTTTCTATTGTAATGACCGGAAATCGTGAAATGAGACCCAGTAACACTAAAACATTTCCTCGATCGCAGACAAACGATCTTTTTCCAATCAATTCAAAATCTGATTTGATACAAAAGTTTATTTACTAACCTACATACAATATTACTGATATGGTGTAATCGTGGGTGTAGTGGTTGCACCTTGTGTGATACCAAATGTGATCATTAGATCGCGTTAGTATTCGATACTGAGGTTACTTCGCTAGGCGTAAACTGTACTATTCCAACATTTTAATTACAAACTCTTCACAATGGTGGCTTCGGTGATTAGAAATTTTACACAAAAGACGGAAAACAAAGAATGAGGTATAATTTCTGTTAGGAAAATCCCTCAAATTAATCAAAACGATTTTTTGGATCATTAATTTAGAGCTTATGTGTAAAAGAAAGAAAAATGGATTCTATCAGTCAATGGCCTGGTAACAAATCCATTGGCGATCAAACAAAAACCAACTCAGAAGTATATTTAGATTATATACAAACAAGTCAAGCTGTAATCTGATTAGTGCCTTTGTCTCATTTCTTAACCGATTTTGTCTCAACGCGTCAGTTAAGGTCACACTAAATTAGTGACGTAAGCAGTCTTTGTGGTGCAATGGTTGAAGACGATGGAAAGGAATACGTCAATCCCGGGTTTGAACCTCAGCTGGGATTATTTCTGGGGGCTTTTTTTATTTGGTTGTTTTTGAGTTGGTCCCCCCCCCCCCCCCCCCCCTTTCCCCACCTTATTCCTTTGGTTTGTCAGAACTGCACAGGGCTTGGATTTCGTTCTCGATTTTTGTAAAATGTTTGTTGGGGTTTTTTTTAATTCACAACTTGAAGCGTTGTAGCTGAACTGTAAGTAGTGTTAGTGTTGTGTGCTGGGGGTCACGACGACACTGGGTCAAGTCCCACGACGGGCACAGGCGAGTTTTTTTTTTCCACAACGCTGTACTCTTCGGAAATGCACTTCACTTTACTATCCTCAGCTGACTCAGGTATGTATGAGTACACAGCTATAAGTAGAGAAATATCTTGTGAGCGTGTTAGTACGAAAAGCCTGACAGGCTTTGGTACAGTATGATAAATGATGTACAGTTGGTGCGGTTAAATGGCCTTTAAGTCCATCTTTATCTTTATTTTGTCAACTTTGGGACTCGAAATTTGCTAGAATATCATTGCACGAGGAATCCAATGGTAAGCTTAGTATTTAATATTCAACCCGAAGGTGCGACATAAAAATTTAACAATTCTAATTTTAGGACAAATTGGCTGACGCTGGGTGCCGACGTCTAGCATCTATTTCTATATATTATAATGTAATCCTGAACTTTACGACCTAGCGTTTCACGCTGTCAGAATAGGCTCTCAAACCACAAACAAAACTGTCTGAAAATTTCACAAGTGATTTTGGCAAACAATGTTTTAATTTTTGGTAAAGCTTAAAAAGTGCCAGACGACATGTCCTGTATGTTCCCTTCCATTCCACCCGCCATCTCATTCAGTTTGCATCGTTTATGTGAACAACAGTTCTCATTGAGTAATCAACGATGCCCTCTACATCTAGATCTATATCGTCAGTCTCTATTCTATGAACTTCTGGTTTTTTTGTGCGAGATTCAATCACAGTTTGAATAGATCTAGATCTAGATCTAGTTCTAAGTGAACAGTTCTCATGTTCATTCAATTTCTACGGACCTAGATCTAGATTCTAGATTTCTAGATTTCTAAATCTAGAATTTAGTTCCAGATTGATCTAGATTAGACTAGATCTAGCTCATGTTTTGTGCACAATAGTAAGTTTTTAATTTTTAGATTTGTTCATATCTATTCTAGATCTAGATCTAGAGCTAAATCTAACTTTACATTATATCTACAGCTAGATATCTAAATAAAGATCTAGATCTAGATCTTAATTTAGCTTCTACTGGCTTCTAGATATAGATCTATGTTATCTAAATCTAAATCTAGGTTTCTAGATTCGAGCTCTAGATTTGAATTCTATCTGGAGCTAAATCTAGATCTAGATCTAGTTCTAAATTATAATCTAGATCTTGATCTAGTTCTATATCTAGAGACCTAGATCTGGATTCTAGAATCTAGCTTTAGATCCAGGTTTATGGATTCCTGCTCTAGCTCTTGCTAGAGCTAGAATCTAGATCTAGAATCAAGAACTGAAATATTTCAATGTAAATTCTACATGATCTGCGGATTTCTTTTCCGATTGCCAAAGTAAGCGATGTTAATCATTGAGAAGAGGAAAGAGAAATTGTCTCCCATGGAGATCTTGAAATGGATAGATCTCAATCATGTTATGATACTATTACTACAACCGTTTTAAAGTAGGTTTTCGCATAATCGGGGTGAGGCCTCCCCCACCCCTTTTTCACTGGGTTTTCATGTAGTCAGGAGGGGGGGTGGGGGATATCCCCCTGGATCCCCCCCTCTGCCATCACTTTATTTTCACTTCATTCCCATTTAAAAATTAATTGGCGGTAATGTGGCGAGGAATTCCCATCTGGGTCAAACGGGACATCAGATCGGAGCAGTGCCAAGATAGTGTACATAATAGGTCTATGTCAGTACCGGTACTAACATATTTTCAATGCAGCCACAATTATTTGTGTTGATCCCAAGCCAAATAAATACAGAGCGGCAATATTTTTGTTGATTCTGTGTATACTTGCTATTTTAACTTTTATTCCAGAGCCCTATAAAGTGACTGACATCGAGATTGATGCTACCTGACTGAATAAAATGCTTTGTTGGTCCAAACACATGTGTAAAACAATATGAGTTGTGTCTATTAAAATCTGAACAAATTTTGGTAGCTTACCTTTTGCTCTCGGACCTAATCTTTACAACTGATTTTGCAATAATTCATGAAAGATTTGTACAAGGTAATCATTTTTCTTAAATTATAAGAAGATTCATGTCATAAGGAAAGTATGAATCGTAATACATTCTTAGTCTATTGCCATTTTCTTGATTTATTTATTGAAGGGGTACCAATTCTTATATATTTATATATATATATATATATATATATATATATATATATATATTTATATATATATATATATATATATATATATGTATAGATATATATATATATATATACATATATATATATATATATATATATATATATATATATATATATATATATATATATATATATATATATATATATATATATATATATATATATATATATATATATATATATATATATATATATATATATATATATATAAAGCTGAACATCATCTTTGACCGCTCATGAACCACTGCAGCTATAACCTGAATATTTCGCACATGTATATTTTGAACAGCCTACTTTAGGTTCTTAACGAATAACCTCTTGGATCAGATCAAGTATTTTAATTGATTGGGAAAATATTGTTTTTGCCTCCGATGCAAAACGTTATATTGTTACTAATTTCCCGATTTCCCGTTATGACAATAAAGCGCTTACATAACCTCAGTATCGAATACCACGTAAAAAGCCCGCGTAACTTCAACATCAGTACCAATTTGATCTAATAATCGTACTTGATATCAACTGTAACCGATACAATGGTTTCGGAACTAACCGGTCCAAAGTTCAAAAGACCCAGGTATATAATAAAGAGATATCATAATACAACAGTATTTACGGGCATGTTTGTATTATAAAACGCCTGGAGTTGTTTTGATAGAAACAGAGACAGTTTACAAGACAAATGGTATTTCCCAGTATACGCGAAAAAAGTTATTCAATTGATGTTTTTGCTACCCATATGACACACAGGTGCCAGACCTGGTCACTATCGAAGAAACTAGCGCAAAAACTGCAAAATACCCCGCAGAGCAATGGAGAAAGCGAAGTATTTAGACTCACAAGATAAAATCTCTTGCATCGAAATGAGAATAAGAAAAAGCGGTCACTGATTTCTGACACACTCACTCAGACAAAGCTGGAAATGGGCTGGTCATACGACAAGATATAAAACAAAAGATTGACAAAAGGCGCACAGACAGAGCAGCCAAGTGAACTAGAAACCCCTAGGAATACCACCGACAAAGGGTGCGCTATGATGACATAAGAAAAAAATACATGGGTACAATGTGGCAGTGGCAGAATAAAGAGAGCTTGAAACTAAAACTCACCGGAAGACATCTTGCAATGGATGACCGATGCCTAAAAGAGTAATAGACATTTATATGGGAATTGAATCATGACACTGGAAACAGTTTATTTACGGCAACCGAAAATTTTGAAAATTGGCATACTCGCTCAAAATTATAAGGCATGAACCTATTAATATTCATTGATTCGAAAGTTTAAAAACATTTTATGTATAAGCCGTATATATGAAGAAAAAGAAAGAATAAAACAAGAAAGACCATGATTTTTATATTTTTACCTGTCAAAATATCCAAGAAGTCAGTATATAAATAGTGCAATGAAAAACTCATCTCCACCTTCATTGTAGAAAACCGCGGGCCCCTTTTTGGATATACCCTAAGAAGAAACGAAGAAATAGCTGCCAATAAGGCCATGAAGTTATGTTTTATCAGATTCGGTGAAAGGTTCAGATGGAGGCCAGTGAGTAACCACACTAGCTACAGCGATCAGCAAAGAACTCTCCCGATTGGGCTCTGGCCTATCACTGAAAAACAAAAGAGATCTGGAACATCTATAGATTACTTACACAAGATCGAAAACATGGAATCTCCTTATTAAATGGATCACAG
>JAXRKP010002428.1:27500-52055 GCA_037039925.1 Doris montereyensis
CACTTTCCTTTGTAGACCCTTAAAGCCGCAAATCCAAAGACTCAAAAGGAAAACTATTAAATTAAGAACTACAACTCACACGATAATCGGTATCCTTTGCAACTAAAAAACTTTTCATTTTTTTTCTTCGTTACAATAATTTCAATAATTACAAGTAACGATGCCATCGGAATAATTGTTAGATCTACTTTTCGTTGTTTGTTTTTTATTATGCATAGATTTCCGTCTTAACTGAGCTAAAACAATGAGCTAAAACTGAGCTAAAAGAGTGCAAGGTTGAATCTCATACTTGTCATATGAGAGACAAATGAAGTATCTAGTGTCGTATACCTTAAGAACACCCTGGCAATTCCATAAGATGATGAAACACATTCTTTCTTTTCCAATTACCCAAACCAATCCGAGAGCTTCTTCGTCTTGGTCATGATAGCTGACCAACTCAATTCTTGAGTATTTACGTCAGCACGCATATTTTGATTTAACCCAAAAATGTTCATCAAATTTAATTTAAAAGCGATGTGCTACAGCTGAGTTTTATTTCTGTCGGCAATCCATTCCACAGCCTTACTGTACTACTAGGGTAAAATGAGTGCATGACGTTACAATCAATGTTTGAAGATGGAATCATGTATGTTTGACAGCCTGGTCTATTTGTCGTATGAAATTTAAGTTTACCAAATGGAATATAGAGTAAACCATTTATATTTTTAAAGAAAATACTTATTTTATTTCAAGCTCTACGTTCTTATAACGGTATCCATCACAATTGATTCATGTTGGTTTTGGCCTTTCCTTTAGTATAAGTATAGTTGTTAGTCACATGGCGAGTTGCAATCGTTTGCATATTCTCAATTTCTTGTACATTGTATATAAATCTGTTGGTGTGGGTCCCAAACACAGCTACCATATTCTAAGATTGGTTTTAGCCTTATAGCACTTCTCTTTTACATTATCAAAACAGTTGTAAATGTTTCTTCAAAGGAAGGCCAAAAGGCCATTTGCTTTTCTGCACAACTCTCTATGTTGTTCTTTCCATTGCGATTTATCGTCTTTTGTAAATCCTAGCTATTTTGAACTGTTTGCTATTTTTAGCTTTTTGGTTATGTGTGTAGTGGAAGAAAATACGTAGACGTCCAGATGTCCACCTGGTCTCTGCCACCAGGGAAACATGCAAGCCTACTACATCATCACTCCCTTATGTCCTAAATTAACATTAAAAATATAAATATATATTTTTTACTCGGTTGTCCAGAGGCAACGTGTCGGCCTCCCAACCTCTCTGGGTTCGAGACCCAATTGACAAATTTTCTCGATTTTCTTTTTGCAAAATCCCCTCCCCTCCCCCCCCCCCCCCCTTGGTCCAGGTAGGTGGATCGACACCTAGTCCCATCGGAGACGGGCGATAAAACGGAGTCCCCGTGTGCAGATCACAACACTATGTGCACGTTAAAGATCCCTTAGCTGTTTACAGGGCAGTCCCGGCAAACGGGAAAAAATCCTACCAAAATCCCCGATGTCACCTTAGTAGTAGATGTGGGTAAATCAAATAAAAACAACAACAAATAAACAAATTTCCGTGCTAGTATCTATGTTTGGTTGTCTTTAATCTGAGCCAACAACTAGAGGTCTTGTCCCCTTGATATTCATTTTGCAAAACATATATTTTCAGTTACTTTTCCTGAGTGTATTATATCATCTGTTAAATTTTTCTTAATAGCAATGCGAACTCCACCTCTTTTTTTCTTAGTTCTATCTCTTCTGTATACTTCGTATGTACCAAGCAGTATATTCTATCTCTTCTGTATACTTCGTATGTATCAAGCAGTATATTCTATCTCTTCTGTATACTTCGTATGTACCAAGCAGTATATTCTATCTCTTCTGTACACTTCGCATGTACCAAGCAGTATATTCTATCTCTTCTGTACACTTCGTATGTATCAAGCAGTATATTCTATCTCTTCTGTACACTTCGTATGTATCAAGCAGTATATTCTATCTCTTCTGTATACTTCATATTTATCAAGCAATATATTTTATCTCTTCTGTACACTTCGTATGTATCAAGCAGTATATTCTATCTCTTCTGTATACTTCATATGTATCAAGCAATATATTTTATCTCTTCTGTACACTTCATATGTATCAAGCAATATATTTTATCTCTTCTGTATACTTCATATGTATCAAGCAATATATTTTATCTCTTCTGTACACTTCATATGTATCAAGCAGTATATTCTATCTCTTCTGTACACTTTATATGTATCAAGCAGTATATTCTATCTCTTCTGTATACTTCATATGTATCAAGCAATATATTTTATCCTCGTCCTTCGTCGCGTACACCCTGTCCATATGTATCAAGCAGCACCCGATACTCAATGTACGCTACCTCTGTCCTTCGTCGCGTACACCCTGTCCTTCATATGTATCAAGCAGTATATTCTACCCGTCCTCGTCGCGGTCTACCTGTATACTCATATGTATCAAGCAATATATTTTATCTCTTCTGTACACTTCATATGTATCAAGCAGTATATTCTAGTTCCTCTGGTATTTTTATTTCTGGGTATGGCAATGTTTATGTTTTTTCTATTACATCTGGCCTTATAGTTTCATTGCATTGGCATAATTTAATTCAACAGATTTTCTGTACACAATTTGGAAAGTTTATGACGGTGGTAGACATGGATAAAACTGAAACACAGCAGACACAATTTCAGAAAATAGCGCATACTTTATGACAAAAAATGATTATAAAAATGTAAAGGGTAAATAACAGAACTGAAAAACAAAGTAAAGAGAGTATCGTTTATCCGAGGCTCGCCACATGCAGTGTGTCTATACCACGAAGTAAAATAGCTGATCACACATTGTCATTACCTCCAGATAGGACGATGGTAGGATGCTATTCTATCGCAGATTTTGCTTCCATCTTGATGTTCGTGCTCATCTTTTTATGCCTGATTCGAATAGGAAAGTTCGTGTTTTCTTCACAATGAACACAAAATCAGATATAGCATTGCCAGGATTTACCCAGGACTTCACGATCCTAAGTTCGGCAGTCTAACCACTAGGCTACAAACGCCGCAAAAATTAGTGTAAGTAAGGTAAATGAAAGCTAAGTGAAATGGAAAGTTTAAAAAGCAAATGAGCATGCGCACACCTCACGCTCGTCACACGGTAGAAGCTGGGCGGCTCGAAAATAAAATTATTGAACTAAGATGGAGAGATTCAGCGTCAGGGACATTTTTGTTTCAGTGTTTTTATTTATTCTTTTTCTTGGTGTTATTGTTTGTTGTTGTTGTTGTTGTTATTATTGCTGAAATCTGAAATATTTGCGATACCGTGCAAATGTTAAGTTCCATTTGTGTTGCGTTATTATAAACTTTGTCGTAGAAATTAGTCTCCGCTAGCTTGGTTCGGCCTGCAGACCTCCGTCAGGGGAACATAATTAGTTAAAAAGGATGAAGTGGGGCTGTGCAACTCAAGATGTTTTCTAATATCAGAACCTATAAGGTATAAGAATGTTAATGGAAAGACATGGATAGGATTTTACAGACACGTCTTTTGGATTGAAATGCCAAACTTGTCAAATTTCTATTGAATAAAACAAACCAGTTTGGACATCATAATTTAAATCAAAGCTAATTAATCTATCTAATGATATATAGTTGCATTTTTTTTGGTCAGTTCTTTTAGGAAATTTTTGTACGATTCGAGCTCCTCTCCATCCTTTCTTCTTGTACATGTACATAGTTTCTTTTGACAGTTTTTCAGTTGAATACCATCGTTGATATATTGTAGTCTAACCTGTGTGGGTCTAGATTAAGATCTAAAATCTTCGTTAAGATTGCATTAGGCAAATCAAAAATACCAGAATTAGGTACAAAGAGTTAAACTGCACATCTTTGGTTCAATCGAGGCTTTAAGTCTTCACTCGACAATTGAACCTTGAGGTAGATTGGGCATTAAACGCATGCAGCAATTTGTCGTTTGTTTGATGAACATACACCATGTTGTGGATAAATCTAGATCTAGATTCCTAAAACATCACATTATTATCTCTTGGTCGAGTCATACTACTACATTACATGGGGTCTGATGTGCTTTATTTCTCGTGCATATATGTGAGTCGATTGGTACGCTCCATCTTTTCTTTTGGACATCGATTCCGACAATTATTTATATTTTTTTAAATATAAATTAATTAAGCTGAGCCTTCTTAACAGTCAATACAAGAATGGTTGTTGTTATTCTGTTTTGAATATTGTAGGGAAATGTTGCGTGGTTTTGTTAAAATTCCGTCGCCAAGTTGACACTTTTGCCTTTTTCGTTTATTCACCCTATCTGTATACTCGCGGACAAAAGAAAGTAAATACTTACATTTTCGTAAGATTGCATGCACAGTACCGATTCAATTATAATGAAATTATACATAGCGATGTTTCATTCATTTTCTTTAGGTGTAGGATATTTTCTTTGCTTCACGTCTTACCAGAGTTCAGCCAAAATGTGTTTAAGATAGATCTTCATTCATTCCCTTTTCAAAGGTTGCACAGGCTCGTCAATCATTAAACTTTGGTAGTGTGTATGTCTTCCACGTTGCTGGACACAAGCAAAATGTCTCCGTTGCATGCTGCAATTAACCGCTGGATGTGTCCTCGTGGAGTGCTTTTCCTTCTTCATTTAATGCACATGTGAGTGTCAAAGCATGGTAACTTGAAGGATACTGTTTTCAGTATTCTAAACTGGGGCTCCTGGGGAAAATGGACTAGATAAAGAAATATAAGCGATGACGTTCTGTAAGTATGGAACACGATGCTACTCTGCTGTGTGGATTTGCATTATTTAAAATGCGTCCAACAGATCGAGGGCTGGTGAATATTCAAGATTTCCTTCAACCTTTTGAGCGTTTCGGTCAGTAGTACGTTTTCTGTCACGTAAATGAGCGATCACGATAATTCGACGATTTTGTCGCTCAGAAGTGATGCTTGATTCCTGTTCTCGCAAAACCTTCAACATTTCCATGCATATTCCATTTTCTTCTCAGTTTTGAAGTGCTTGTTGAACAACATTTCAAGTGTCTCGCTAAATCTTTAAGACCAACTCATGCAGCAAGCATGCCAATAGCTTCACAGCGATCAGTAATAGAGAGGCGCGCTATTGTAAAAACCCCCAACGTAAAATCACAAATTTATAACTTACTATGAACAAGGTGATATGTGTGCTTAAATGTGGCTTATTATCAGACATGAGCTGTGGTTTGAAATGAAATCAAGAAACTGGTCAGAGGTGGGGGTGGGGGTGAGGATGGGGGGAGGGTGATATTAAGACAATTAGGCACATGCACGTGCAAACCGTGGGTATGGTCAGTAATATAGTATATTACTTCTGTCCCCCAACCCGCAAAGTAAAATAAAATAATTCTTACATCTCCGCCAGTACACCCCTACGAGAATTTTTTTTTCATACTCCAACAACCAGCAAAAGAAAATTATTTTTTTTTACACAACCACCAGTACACCCCTACGAGAAAAAAAAAAAATTCATACTCCAGCACAACCAGCAAAGTAAAAATACCAAACACACACCACCAGTACGAGAAGACGTAAAATAAATGTCATACTCCAGCACAACTCCAACAACGTAAAAAAGTAAAAAATACTCCAACATGAGAAGACGTAAAAAATGTCATACTCCAGCACAACCAACAAAGTAAAAAAATACTCCAACATGAGAAGACGTAAAAAAAGGTCATACTCCAGCACAACCAACAAAGTAAAAAAATACTCCAACATGAGAAGACGAAAAAAAATGTCATACTCCAGCGCAACCAACAAAGTAAAAAAATACTCCAACATGAGAAGACGTAAAAAATGTCATACTCCAGCGCAACCAACAAAGTAAAAAAATACTCCAACATGAGAAGACGTAAAAATGATTCTGAGGAAAGTGAAGATTTAAGTTATTACTCTTAAAAATGGAAGGGAAAATATGCAATGCATGCTGTGAATTTAAATTATATAATTCGTTTAGGAAACATGTCCTGACGGGCAGAGGTCAATGTAAAGATTGTGAACGACCAATGAAAAAAATACATTATCAAAATAATAAAGAAAAATATAAGCAAGCATTTCAAGAGTTTATGATAAGAAATCCTAATTATTTTAAGGAATACCGAAATTGAAATATTATACGGGGACACCTAATCGAAAACTGTTCTAATAAAATGGCCAGTGAAAAATCTAAAGTTAAAAAAGTTGTATTAAAGAGATTATTAGAAAGAGTGGAATTAATATTGATGGATATTTTAATACTATTAAAAACGATGTTAGTATTAAGTTTTCCTAATGTAAAATTGTATCTATTTATAAAAACAATATATTCTAAACCAAGAGTTTTAGAAGAAAAAATAGAGAGATTTTATAATAATGGTTTTTTATAAAACTTCGTTCTCAATATGAATTTGAGGAAGTATATGATTCTATTAAAGAAAAGTTTAAAGTTTGGGTAGAAGAACATCAAGGAAAGGAATCTGGATTAATATTTAATGAAATAGAAAATACAGAAGTGAAAGTCGTTAGAGTAAAAGAGTTTAAATGGATCTTCTTATTTTGATCTCGGTGTAAAATTTAATAGTCTTCTTTAATATTCAAAATAATGATAACTTATGTTTTGCTTATAGTGTAATTGAAGGTATATTAGATAAACAATTAAAAACATTAAAATCAGAAAATCCAGGTAAAAAGATTAAGGAAATAGTTGAAAATTCAGATCCTTTATATGCAAAAGCTATTTTAAGGATGAGTAAGAATCCTGATAGAGTGTCAATCTATAAACCACTTTTAGAATATCTTAGCATGAAAAATTTCGAATATCCAGTTAGTATAGATTCAATTAAAAGATTTGAAAAACAAAATGAATCTATAAGTATTAATGTTTTTGGAGTTGAAGGAGAAATTAAAATGCTAATTTAGATACAACGTTGCAAGAGAGAACATTACGTGACATTTATCCAATGTATATAAGTAAATTTAAAGATAGAGTATACTATAGATTTATTATATGTTACTCAAGATGAGGAGAAACATTATTGTCTAATTAGAGATTTAAATGCTTATCTTAGTTGTAATGGAAATAAAAGATATCATTGTAGAAATTGTATTACTGCTTCATATACAATTACTTCTGCTTTGGAAAAACATATTGCTAATTGTATTTCAAATAAACCTATGAAAATTAATATGCCACCTGAAGGAAGAAAATGTAAATTTGGACATCGTCATTATAAATTAAGATTACCATTTGTTGGATATGCAGACTTTGAATCAATAAATATTAAATTAAATTATATGGATAGCGATCTTCGAAAACAAATAAATAAATTAAGAGTAAAAAGTAAATCACATAATGTTAATTCCAAGATAGATATATGATAATCAATACAATCATGAAAGATGAAGATATATCTAAAAAAGAATCTACAAGAATTTACCATGATTATATAAATAATATGATTACTGATAAAAAAAACAAAAACATATTTAGATGAAATTAAAGAAAAATATATTGAAAAGTATTTTAATAAATTAATAGATGATATTTTGATAAATGGATTAAAGATGGAAAAAATATAGAAGTATCTGATTATGAAATAAGAAAATATTATGATAAAAAACCTATTAATAAGAAACAAATTAGTGATAACTTACGTAATAAAATGAAAAGAGAACTAATTAAATTATCTTTTAAAGAAAACACAATAAATTTACAACAACAAGAAGTAGTTTCATATAATTTACAATTAGTTTCACAGTATCCTGATATCATACCAAATAAAAATATTAATTATGAACCTAGTGAAACTGCTAAAGAAGATTTTATAGAAACTTGTTTATACTATAATGATAAAATTAAATGGGGTTATTATTATCATGCTGAGAAAAAAATTCCAAATTTCAGATGAAGAAAATGTTTTTATATAATTCTTCTGATAATTGTTATTTATGTAAAAAGCAAATAGAAAAGAAGATAAAGTAATCGAACATAATCATTTATATGGGAATTTAAAGGAATTGCATGTTCTCTTGTAATGCAAAAGCAGCAAGAGATGGAAAATAATTTTCAATATTTTTTTTCATAATGGAAGTGGATATGATTTCCATTTTTCTAACAGAAGAATTATTAAAACATGAAACAGAATATACGGTTATGTGTCTTAACAAAAGATTCTGAAACTTATATTTCAATAACATTTGAGACATATATTTTAAATTAGTATTTAAAGATAGTTGTAGATTTTTACTTAGTAGTATAGATAATTTATCCAAAACATTACCATATGAAGCTTGTAAAATAATTAAACAAGAGCTTTTAAAATATACTGAAAAACTTAATAATAAAGAAAAGAATCCTTTTAATAAAGAGATGAGAATACTTAGAAGAAAAAGAAGTAAATTATTAGATGATTTAAGAGAAGTGGATTATGATCTTGAATCATAAATATATTGATTCATTATATATGGAACATTTCTCTGATCAATTATTTGAAGATTTAAGATATCATGATTATAATAAAACTGAAGCTAAATGGGAAAGAAGTTTTAAAGCGAATATTTCCATATGATTACTTTGATTCATTAAAAAAATTAAATAAAAAATATTTACCTTCTAAAAAAATATTTCTTTTCTGTATTATATCAAAAAGATATTTCAGATCTTGAGTATAAACATGGAGAAAAGATATTCAATAGATATTGTAAAACATTTGAGGACTATTTAATGTTATATCAGAAACTAGATATTCTAATATTAGCAGATGTATTTGAAAACTTTAGAAATATTTGTTTAAACATTATGAAATAGATCCAGCATAATATTGTTATTCAGCACCAGGTTTATCATGGAATGCAGGATTAAAATATACTGGAATTGAATTAGATTTATTACATGATGAAGACATGAAGTTAATGTTTGAAAAAGGTATAACAGGAGGATTTTCTGGAGTATTAGGAAAACGTTTTGTTAAAGCAAATAATAAATACACTGATCATAAACATCAAGGTGAATCTAATTATTTATGGTCTACAGATGCAAATAATTTATATGGATGTGGTATGTCTGAAAAACTTCCTTGTAAAGACTTTCAATGGCTTCCTGATATAGAAGAGAATCAAGATATTATTTAGATCAATGTAATGAAGATATTGGAATGGTTTCAAAGTTGACTTGGAATATGATTCACTAACAATATTTAAATTAAGAAAATTTCCTGGTGGTACTGTTTGTTTTCAGATGAAAATCGTTTATAATTAATTTGATTGTTTATTTTATTTTTACATCACTTAATAATTTAGTTTCTGTTGTTAGTTAGGTTTAACATGAGGAATATACCATGAAAACGTATCGAGTTTAATTATACCACCCTCGGTTAAATAAATCACCAACGATAGAAGATTCTCCAGATGAGTCGGTTCCTTCTTTTTGTACTTTTCTAAATATTGCTTGCTGATCATTTGATTTTTTCTATTTAAAACTAATTCATGCATAAAACCATATAATACTTTATCATAACTTTTACAAAATCTAAAAATATGTTTTATCGGAATAGCAAAACTAAAAGATCCATTAGGTGTTGAGTTTTGAATGATGTGTTTTTGAAGAACATGAAACGAATCTTTTTGTTTTGAAATCTGTGGATCCATCACGATAAAATAACTGGTTTAATCCTTCAGTTTTTTCTAAATCTCCAGAATATGATAAATACCCCATAATTGTTGTTGTTTTTCACCAGGATTAGTAATATTTTCAATTGACTATCACTTAGACTATATTCTATTGATCAAAAATAAAATACATCAATCCATTGTTTATCATAGTTATTTTATTCTATTTCCTTAAAAGTAGATTCAACGCCTCCTTTTTTACGAACTAGTTGACCACTAAACTCTAAATAACTTTCTGAAATATCTAAATATAAATTTGGATGATTAACTTTAAATCTATACTGTATTGTATCTATTCAAGTCTATTTGCTTAGGTTGATATTCATGATATTCATATTCTTTTTTATTGACTCATCAACAATAAATTCCTCTGTCAGATTTAGTTTATCCATTTTATAAGTAAATAATTTCATCATCAGACATATCTTCTCTTGAAAAAGCTATTCTATTGATAATATAAGCATCTTTATAAATCTTTATCTTATCTAGATTTATATTTGGGGCCTAATCTAATGTTTACATTATCTGGATATGATTTTTATTTTGAATTCAGTTTTGACCTTCCTTATAATTATAAAAAAATCTGTGGGTTTGTCTAAATTTTCAATTGTAACATTTAAACCCTCAATCATAGTTTTTTCATCACTCGTGTTACCTAATAACAAATCTTTAATAAGAAATACAGAGTTTTTGGGGGGATTGGTTAATAAATTTTGATCGTTTTCAAATTTAGGTTTAAATTCTAAAGCAGTACGGTTATCTTGCTTTTTTATTTGCTCCAATATAATATTCTCTATGGTGTTTTTTTACAAGTATTGCAGTTCCTTCATATGTATTTTTTATTGGTACTAAGTTTCCAAAATATTATACCAGAATTATAAATTCTATGTATTTCAACTGAATTATCATCACAACTAACGGTGTTATTTTTAACTTCAATATTTATATCCCAATCTGGTTTTTTAATTAATTTCCATTTATTGTTTACAAACATAATATAGTATGGAATTTTTTGGTTTAATTTTCTCTATCAAATAGATTTAGATCTTTTGGAATTTCAACTAATTTTCTTCTATAAATACCATCAGTCTGCAGTTGTAATCCATAGATAGAATTTCTTTTACCATCTCTATTAAAACCTTCTACGTGTTCTAAATCATCTAGATTTATTTGACTCTCATGAAAGTGATGAACAACTTGACTATCATCATTCGTATACCCAAATTTGTTTATGCTTTCCATTTTCAAGATAATAAATTTAGTATAAAATTATCAAACTTATTTCCATCATTTAGTTTTTTCAAAATGTATAAACATAGATGACCACAAATAACACCCGATTTTTTTGTATTTGATAAATATTGTATTCTAACGGTTCTTTCAAATAATTTATTATTTCAACAGGTGGAGGTAATCCATATGAATCAAAATACGTATCTTTAAAAGAACACACCCAATGTTTCACTCGAATCTTCAGAATCGGCTAAGTTAATAATTCCACATTCATTCTTTCTTGGTTTATTTGGTAACTCATCTCTCAAGAAAACACCTCTAAAGTTTTAATTTTTTTTAATTTTTTAACAGCGTCGATTAAGTCATAATTTGATAGAGGAACATTAGGTAAAATAATATTTTCTACTGATATTTTATCATTCATTTATTTACTCTTAAAAATGGAAAAACATCTATTGTTTAAGATGTAAAAACAAAACTGATACAAAAAATATAAAAGAGAAAATAACAGAAAATAACAGATTAATGATACAAGGATTATGTGTTATTTGTAATACTAAGAAATCTAAATTTATTTCCATGCAGAAAGGAAGAGGAATAATTAACGATGCAATTAATAATTTACCATTTGAAATGCATTATCCTTCATATTCTTTCTTGGACCCGGAACTAATTTGAAAAAAACGTTTAAATCCAGACAACACACCTAAAGAAAAATACAAAGCTATAAACAAAATTGATGAGACAGCTATGAAACATGATATATGTTACGACAAATATAAAGATACAAAAACAAAAAATAAAATTTGTGATGAAGGTACGTTAAAAAGTTTAAAAACAATAAAAACAAACTCAATTAAAGATTGGATTGCGAAATCGGTTGCGCATAATCTCATTGGTGCAAAGCGAACTCTGGGACTTCGCAATTAAAATGAGTACAATAAAAGATTGATTGAAATTAACGCAGGAAAATTATTATGAAGTGACTTAGCAAAATGAACTACACAAACCAATAATGAAGAAATTCCACGAAAGAGGAAAGTCATTGCATTCAATATAGATGGCTGCAGATTTAATAGATATGGAGTAAGTTTTCAAAAAGTAACAAACATATAAAATATCTATTATTTGTTATAGATGTTTTTAGTAAATATATTTGGGTGAAAACATTAAAAACAAAAAGTGGATTAGAAGTAACTAATGCTTTTATAACAATTATCAAATCAGGTGCAGAAAACCAGAAAAAATATGGGTGGATAATGGAAAAGAGTTTTATAACAACATTTTCAAAGATCTACTAAGTAGAGGGTATTGAGGATATACTCAACGAATAATGAAAATAAATCTTTGCATAGTAGAACGAGTGAATCGATAAATTAAAAGAAAGAATATCTAAATATTTTTTACTGCTTATAATACAAACAAATAGTATGATGTATTAGATCAAATTGTAAATGAGTACAGCAACACCGTTCACAACACGATCAAGATGACTCCAATAGAAGGTAGTAAAAAAAGAAAATGAATCAGAGATTTATAAAAGAATTTTTATGGATGAAATATGTGAAAAAAAACTAAGTTTAAAATAGGAGATATAGTAAGGATTATAAGATATAAAAAACATTTTGAAAAAGGTTACACTACAAATTCGACACGTGAATTATTTATCATTGATAAAGTTTTACAAACTAACCCTATCACGTATAAAATTAAAGATTTAAAAGGTGAAGATATAGAGGGTTCTTTTTTATGAGAATGAATTGCAAAAATCTATATTTAAAAAATGGATATAAATAATTTTTTTTAATGATATCTTAAACGATTGTATTCCTAAGAATAAATCAAAAAATATTTCATAATCATATTGAAGAGTATGGATTAAATCAGAAGATTTTTATGTATCAAAAAGAAAAAAGAAGTAAAGCCAAATAAAAATAAAATTCCAATAGAAGAATTAAAAAAAAGAAGATTATTTACTGAATATAAAAATAGACTTTAATATAAAAGAAGAATTAAATTTGATTGATAAATGTGATCTTATTGTAGAGAAATTTAATCATGATGGTAAAACAAATAAAATTTATTATTATTATTTTGGTAAATATCTTAAGGAATACAAGGAATATGTATTATAATGAAGAAAATGTAACTGGTAAAGATTATATTGATTATGTTTCAGAAAGATATGAAAATGAAACAGTCACAATTTATAGATATATAAAATTTGAAAACTTTGTGAATCTATTAAAGATTAATAACTGGTGATTTAGGATATGATGAAATAATGCAAAACATTCCTGAAATTATTAAACTAATTTTCTAGGTTGCCTAGAATGATTTTACTTTAAAAAATGTCTTGACATTGAAGAACTTACAAATTTATTTTCCTCTCATATTATAAAAATTATAATGATTATAATTATTTTGTTTTATTATTATTTTCTTTATTGATTATTTTAACATATTTAAACATATGAAGAAACATCGAGTTATTGAAAATGTAGAAGAAGCTATGCAGTTTCAAGGTTTTCCAATGAATTTAGAAACTAAAGAAGTTGAGAGTGAAATAATCGATAAAAGTAAAAATACTCATATGTTAATCTATGGAGCAAGAGGTAGTGGAAATTTTTTTGTGTAAAAGATATTTAGATAAGAATAATATAACAAATTATAAAGTATTATGTTTGATAAAGATGAATGGGATGAAAATCATATAATAAATGAAGTAACAGATATAGAAAAAATTAAAAGATCATACAATAATGCTTGATGATCAAGCTAATATGAAGTTAGATAACTTTGTTTCTGGTATTATTTCAAAAGGTAGACATTTTAATATTCAATTAATATTTTTAGCACATCTAGCAACTGATTTAAATCCTAAATCAAGAAATAATGTAAAAGAAATCTTTATAACAACTAATAATCCTAATGAATTCTTTCATGATTTAAAAGAAAAGTTTTATGTTGTCTTATAATCCTATCTAATTTTAAACATATTGATTATGGAATTATTAGATATAACTAAGAATAAGGATACTTTCTAGTTTCTTCATTATCTTTAATCAATGGTTTTAACAGTTTACTGTTCTCTTCCTTTTTATATTCTTCTCCTATACGTTCAGATATAAACCTATCTTTTAATTCATTTCTCAGATTAACATATTCATTAACTAATTCTTTTCTTTTATTCCAATCGTTTATTTTTTGAAAAGTCATTTTTATCTATCAATTTTTAAAATGATTCTCTGATTTCGTTTCTACCATTTTCTTTTGGTTCTTCTTTTATTTTTTTGTTCTAATGCTTTCTCTATAACTATTAAATGTATTTTGTTCATCTAGAATTAGTTGATATTCCGTATGATCAATATAATCGTTATTTAATGCTTTACTAATTAATGAATCACTTGTATTTAGTTTGCTTTCTGCAAGCGAATATATATTTCTATGTTTTTGTTCTTTTTTTTAGTTTTTTATTTGTTTATTAGTAATAATAGATAGTCCTCCACAAAGAACAGAAACACCAGAAAGTGTAAGAAACAGGCAATAGGAAAACAATTGGTAGAGTTGAGATGCCAGCTATTCCACTCAAACTAAAAACACTATTTAATGCAAAAATTTGTATAATATAAAACATTGCTTGCTTTTTTTTTATATTTCTTAGATAACTTTTCTTTTGTTCAGATTGTTGTTGAAAAAAAGTTGGTACCTTAGTAATATCATTCAACATATGATTACTTATATTAATATTAGACATTTTTAACATATTCATTTTTCTGGAGCAGTGGGTTCGATCCTAGGGTATATCTTTTCAACAACTTTTTTTTCTTTCTATTTTTCTAGAATAAAATATTTAATAGAGGAATATGTTTGGTGATATCTGATATAAATCCCGACCCATCAACAAAATCTTTATCTGTTTTATTATATAAATACAAACCATCACCAATAGTTTCTAATGCTTTTCCTTTTATATCATTTGCTCGTGTCAAGAATATTCCATTTCCTAAATCTTTAAAATTTGTATATTTGATTATTCTGTTTTAAATAAATACCATTACCAAATATCTTTTTAATTCTCCTCACTTATTCCCGATGTCATAGTGGCTTATCCTGCAGTTTTGCAATCACAGGTGCAGCTTTTCTAATAGTGGTAATCCAACAGTTCTCAATCCAGATAATAGAGCACCTAAAAATCCACCTTCTACTTTATTTTGATTATATTTTAATTGAATATATGATAATTTTATTCATTGTTTTACCTCCTTGAAATGCTTTTATTTATTTATTTGACTGAGGATTGAGTTAAAGCAATCTTATCATCACCCATTATCTTCAATTCTAATTCGTTACTCCTTCTATTTTAACAACGTGTAGGATTTTATCTTTTTGATTATCAGATAGTTTTAAACTGTATTCTAATTTGTTTTAGCCATTTTTTAATAAGTGAAATTTTAAGTAGAATTTTTCCACATTAATTTTATTACCATTATTATCTTTTATTTCAACTTTAGCCGTCTCAGATTTTTTTTATCGAATGATAAATTAGATTACTTGGTTTTTTGTTTATCTTACAACCTACATGATAGAAGGAATAAACAAGAATGGAATTTAAATATATATTAATTGGATTATTAAACGATAAATCAATTGGTTGATCTGAGTCATATTTTTTATGATGATTTAAAGATCCATAATCACCAATAAATCCAAGTAATTTACCAAAAGTATTAGGATGTGTAAAATTGATCTCTAGTCCTTTAAGTGTTATTAAAAAAGTGTTAGTGTTTGTTAATTCAATAAAGAAGGGTTTTCGAGCTCCATCCCTACTTTCTATTTTGACACCATCTAATTTATCTAATATTTTTTGTAGTGATTCTATAGTATAACACCCTTCTTCTATTTCAAACATTTTCGAATCTCCTGCTTTAAATCGATATTAAATAACGTTATTAGTTTGATCAATATTAAATAATTCCAAAGAATGGAATTCAACTAACGCAACCATACCATCTAGTGATTTAGGAATTTCTACTCTGTTGTCAAATACAATTGTTTGACTTTCTGCCTTCATTTCATTCAGTCTATTTCTTATTTCATTATTGTGTGTTTTTAATTCATTTAAAATTTGTTGTTCTAGAGTTTGTGTTATTTTTAATCTTTTAACAATTTCTTTACCTAAGTCATTATCTATAACTTTAATGGAGGTTTCATCATTATCTCTCATTCCAAATTTATGCACATTCATTTTTAATGATTATTTTTCACGTAAATGAAATCTAATTTGTGATTTCTTCTCCTCTTAGATCTAATGGATTATCATTTTGATCAGTTATTTTAATATAAAAATCTCTAATTGAATTTGTTGAAAGAGGTAAGTAAATAAGATTTGTTGACTTTTGAATAATTTTGTATCCTGGTGATACTTTTGGAAAGAATGAATAAATAAGAGAATCTTTAGATCCGTTTATAATCGAACCATTTACAACATTGGTGTGAAAATGAAAATTATCATTTATAGCTAATATATTAATAGCATTTTCAGATTCAACTATTCCACTTTCATATATTCGCTTCTTTCGTAAACCTAGAATCGTTTTTAATGAATTAGTCTTTGAAAATTTAATTTTATATCCTAACCTAATATCTAAGATAGATTTAAATGTGTTTAAGTTTGCTATTAACTCGAATGCATCTTTATTCCATTTGTTTTTAACTGTCTTGTATTTCTCTTTTATTAAGACCTTGAAACTCATATGTACCGGTTGGTATTTTTTATTTTTTAGTTTTACTCTTTCCATGTTAACATATTCTATTATATTATTATAATTAGAGATATTAGGAAAAGAATAATATGTTTCTAAGTCAACTAGGAGCCATTTGCTATTGTTTATCAGGATCTAATTTTAAAGTTGGATTGAAAGTGGTTGTAAATTTAGACTATTGTTATTGTTCATCTGTTGGTGTTCTTTGAGGATGTATTCTTTATCAATTGTCTTAATAGTTCATTATTTTCTTTCAGTAATGTTTCCATTTTTTAACGATAGAATTTGGGTAGTAAAAGTCATCGATATTACACCTATATTTTCCATTATCAATATTTGATGTAGTATCAATAGTTAAGAAGTTATATGATTTCTCCCAACAATAATTACAGAGTTTCTTCAATTCGACTATATCCATATCATGAGAAGCATGATCTTGATAAATACGATTTATGTTTTTGTCATATTTTTTAAATAAACATATGAAATTAGAATTCTCATGTACTGTTTGTCTAGGTAGACGAAAATAATTCTGAGAAAGGAAAAAACAGTCAACATTTGAATGTCTTCCTCTCGTATAATAATCATTAGATTCGTTTTGCTTTTCTAGTAGAACATCTTCGAATATCATAAGATTATTATCTGTTGGATTTAAATCTTTTGGATCAATGATATCATTTCCATCTTCATAATATTCACACTTGATTGGATTGTTTGATTTTGGCATAATTCTAGAGCCAGCCATGGGTTTCAAACTAGGCAGGTTTTGAACCAGTGTGGCAGGTTTTTTAACCAGTGTTGTTGTCACTGCAAAATCACGACAATACTGTTTTGATACATCGTATCGAAGGAGAAAAATAAAAATAATAATAATAATAATAATAATAATAATAATAATAATAATAATAATAATAATAATAGTAACAACAACAACAACAACAACAACAACAACAACAACAACAACAACAACAACAACAAGAACAAGAAGAAAAGGAGAAAGACTATGGGAAGAGGAGGTGACGGCGATTTGACATTTCGAATCTCAGGTAAGAAAAAAAGACCCGAGTAAACGAAAATTCTCGTGACCTTGTAAGAACATTGTTGAAACGTAGTAATCGAGCAAGGAGAAAACACAACAGTAAACACTGCGCAGCCATCGCCGCCACATTCCATTCCGCTGTTTTTAGCCCCACCAACAACTTCCTTTAAAATATAAGCCTCTTCCGTCCACCCCTTTCCTTACCATTATTTGCTAGACATACACGTAAACACACACAAACGCCACACATAGCTACACACATACATGGACACATATCCACCCACCCAAACATTCACACACCCACCCATACACCCATCCATACACACACACAAATACACACACAAACACACCTACACACACCACACACACACACACACACAGACACACACCCTCATCCCTAAAAGGAGAACGCCACTAGGTTGTTGCATTAGGTTTTCTGGATGCCATTTATACAAATACAACTACGTATCGAATTTATATCGGATTGATTTATACACAAAGACACCTGACAAGCAAGTTTGATGTGATTTGATTTTACCCACAACCACAACTAAGGTGATCTCGGGTTTTTTTATCACAATTTTGTGTTAATTCTGCCCTAACTGCACTGTAAACAGCCAATGGATCCTTAACGTGCGCACAGTGTTGTGATCTGCACATGTCACCTCCTTTTTATCGTCTGTCTCCGATGGGATCTATGAAAGTCGATCCACCTAGCTAGACCAGGGGGGAGGGAGGGGAGGGGGAGAGATTTTGCTTGTAAAAAAAGCGAGAAAATTTATCACCGTTGACGGGCTCGAACCCACTACCTTTTGGTTGAGAGGCCGACACCTTGCCTCTGTACTATCGAGTCCCCCCCCCCTAACTACATACCGGAGCTAAAAGGACACTATTACCCGCAAGAATCATTTTCTTTGAAACTCTTCGTGTGTAAGACATCATGAAATACACATAGAGCGCGTTAGATTATAAATGAATTGATACTTCATCAAAATTATTACTTTATGATATTTTTTTTTCATCATATTTTTTAAATAATTATGGATTCTTACGTTTGTCACTTGCTTCTGTTTGTGATATGAAGTAAAGTAAATCCTATACTCATTGAACGTACGGTAATTCGGAGTTTGCTTGTTAGTTCTACATAGTAATAGTAGTAATGGTAATTTGCCATATGTTTCTATAACAATCGATATTATAATTATTATTATGTTACAATTTTAAACATTTTTTTCTAAAGTTTTTTTTACACATACAAAAATAGAGAGAACCAGCCAGGTAGTTATATTTGAGGAAATCAGCAATAAAAGTAACAAGAGTCGTCTTCCTTTGTAATCATCAGCCTTGCTAAAAGGGGACCATTAATTCGGTGTCTGTACCTCTACAAGCTATTTATGCGTTGCCGATGAAAGATCAGTGGGAAGACTGCACTACGCAGTCTCGTGCACCGTAATTTGTGCTATACACCGGCGCGTTATCTCATCAGTTGGTCTACTCCCCTTCTACATCCGTGGTCTTCAAGCTAAATGTTTATTTCGTAGAATCACTGTTCAAAGATGTGTAAAAATTATACGATCGCCTTAGCGATCAACAGTTTGTTTGGTGTTTAATATGATCGTTATCCATAGATATCTCTCGAGTCTTCTAATGCGTGATTCGAAACCTTCAACAAAGAACCTCTGCACCTTTTGTTCATCATTGATTAAAACATCAATTGAGGCAAACGCTTTGTCTTCACAACAACTTATATGATATGTTATCAAAGATAATGAAAACACATATTTTAACAAAGCAATTGTAAACAGACTAGGAAATGGTCAAATAGTAAGTTCCTTCAAGGCCATTTCGGCCCATTGAGCCAGAGCTTATACTGGTTTCTATAGCGTGAAGCGAAACAGGGGATAATTATAATCACCTCTTGGACAGGACGCTAGTCTGACGCAGGTTTTAACTCCCAAGCTAGTGTTTGTACCCATTTTGTACCTGGAGTCGAGTGGGGAAAATGCGTGTTAAGTGACTTCCCAAAGGAACACAACGTCGGGGCAATAACTTGAATTAAAAACCCTCATCATTTTGCCTCAGTATCCAACTCATTTACTCAGATCTTGTTGCTGGTCGCGTCGGATGGGTGGGAAGAGGCTGTCAGGGCACCCCGAACACTAGTCACTCCGCCCCCACCCCCTCGATCTTATATCTTTTGCCATCCATGAAATTTTGATGGAAGGTATCTCTGTCTATCTCTCAACGGCATTGAACGTTATTCAGCACCGAAATAATTATTGAGAGTCCACAATGCTTTCCCGAGGCCTTCATGATCGTGACTTCGGAATTTCTCATGAGTACATTGGGTGATGTGGCGTCAGTGGCCGAGCGGTTCGGCTGCCGGACTGGGGATCATAAGGTCCCGAGTTCGAATCCTAGCAAAGCCAGGTTCGAAGTTGTGTTCCTTGGAAAAGACACTTAACACGCATTTCCCCCACTCTACCCATGTGCAAATGGGTACACGCACTAGTCGGGAGTAAAAACCTGCGTCAGACTAACGGCCTGGCTAGAGGTGATCATTGTCACTTGTTCCGCTTCACGCTACAGAACCGGGATAAGCCCCGGTTCTATGGGCCTTATGGGACTTGAAGGAATTTTACTGACATTGGGTGATACAGAAACCATTGCCAAGGCACTTGTTCAGCCTAAAAACAGGCACAACTTGCCCTTAGTTCCTTGAGTTGAGGACCTCAGCCATGTGTGGATGGATATCTTAGGTAGACTTCTGCAGCTCGGGACGAGGAAAGGTCAGAGAGACAATAACTTATAGGATCGAGCTAATCAGCTTCCTGCCCCAGGGCTGGAAGAGTGATATTCTCCCATTGAATGGATGATCCTAGCAGATTCCATTCCACATTTCTTTTCTATAATCACCTTCTGCCACACAAGCGCAAATGTTCGGTTATCCACACCTACCAAAGCATGGATAAATCCCAGACCATTCTAAAGGTTTTCGAATGCGAGTATGATTTGACACTTCCAGCAAAGAACCTCTGGAACTTTTATTCATCATTGATTAAAACTAATTGTTTATAGGTAGGTCTCACGTTGAAATTCAAACCCTGACATACAGCCTCACAAAGCCAATACCACACCGGATGACCATCGGAAAGCCCTGTACTTACAAAATGCAAATGAGCTGTGCCCATGAGACGAATATAATGCGTTAGAATCGTGATATAAGTTTGTTATTGTTGGAGAAGACAAAGACAATCACAATATTGTAGAGCTGTCTGGCCTATTGGAATTAAAAAACAACAACACATTATCTTATTCTTCACATTATTACACAATGCTTTGTCGTCTGCAAAGCATTGCAAAGCCATACCGGCTGTAGTGGTTGGGGGGCCGACGGTGGCTAAGGGGTATGACGCATCCCAAAGGTCGGAGGTCAGTGCACCAATGTGTGGCATGGATGCTAAATACGTATCGTGACTTTTTTTGGAGGTTGTGAAACAAAGGAAAGTAAACCAGACCCCCTCCCCCCTTTCCCATAAAGAAAACCTTGATCTTTTTGGGCTGATTCCAGTGGACCTGTGTGGCACACTTTTAATATTCTGACTGCGGGCAAGATTCTGAAATTTTGACCAAAACTATAACATTAATGCTTATCAGTAACTTGTGAGTAAACTCCTTTCACGACTTTGAGTTCCCTTTATTTTTCTCTTGTCTTTCTTTTTTTTCAGTCAAAAGGAAAAAGTCGCACGGCCAGCAGTCTGATGCCGGGTTTGTGAATTTTTGCAAACCCAAATGTACGCCAAATTACTGCCGGAAGCATCCGAGAGCGATCTGCTCAGCCAGGTAAATTTAAACATGATTGATGATAAACATGGTTTGTGTTGGTTTCAAGTCGTTGGGGAAGTCAAAACCAGTTTTTGCCTGAGGAAAATCTACGTTTAATACTGCCGATCAGATTTTGTGGAAATGTTAATATTTCCTCTGTTCCCTCATGTTTTTTGGTTGTTTTTTTCAGCTTAAAGAAAATAATTTGAAACATTCAGGTTATGTTACACGTTATCTCAATGATAATGATGATTTAAACTATTTAATGTTGGTACTAATTGCGTTGATCAAAGTTATGATGGTGACAGCGACGATTACGATTAGGGAGATTTTTGATATAAAAATAGTAGTAATTAGCAAAAATGAAAATAATCAAAATCAGAGTCATAGTCAGAATATCTATATGTCTGTGAAAAGAGAAATTTTGCATGGTCATGGTGACGTTACAACATAATGTACCAAAGTATAAATCTTGCACATATGCTTTCGTAGTAAGTAGAGTTCCTTCAAGACCATTACAGCCCATAGACCTGGAGTTTATCCCGGTTTCTATAGCGTGATTCGTAACAGGTGATAATATAACAGGTGATAATAATCACCTCCTGACAGACTCTGGTCGGACGCAGGTTTTAACTCACAAGCTGGTGCTTATACATATTTTCCACCTGCGTCGAGAAAGGTAAATGCGTGTTAGGTGTCTTTTCCCAAGGAACACAACGTTCGGCCTGGCTTTGATGATTCCCAGTCCGGCAGCCTAACCACTGACACCGACGCCACTCTAATAGCTATAACATAAATATATCACAACCAACCATATGTATTGCGCTTTTATTTAAACAATATAATTATGTAAGTATATAAAATAATATACACCATAAAAAATAATAATATATCATAATAATAACTTACTCGTACACAAATGTATAATTATTTCACACATTTATGTTCATAACACACATACAAAGCTGTCGGTCTATCTATCTCACCACTGTTGAGAGTGAAAAGCGGGTACGGGTTGCGAAAGAGTTGAAAATCAAGTTGTGTTTTTACCTGAGTAAATTTATTTAGGATTATTTGCAAAATTAGAGACTCATAATAATAATAATAATAATAATAATAATAATAATAATAATAATAATAATAATATAATAATAATAATAATAATAATAATAATAATAATAATAATAATAATAGGATGGATATACATAATGAGATTATTTATTGTGAGCATAGTGTCAACAAACACAATGTAACTTCAAGTTTAAGGATCAATAAAGGATATCTTATATTATCTATCTTATCCTATAAAGCGGTTTGTCCATAAGAAAAAAGAAAGAAAAACCCCAACCCCCCAGCGAAACGCTTTTAGTAAATCCAACAAAATGTAAGTATTGCTCTTTTTGACAAATAACACGTGAACTTATTTAGATGATAACAAGGTATTGATTCTATTTATGAGCTTAATTTATTTTCTCTATAAAGTCTTCAGAACCAGTTTATTTCCTTTCACTTCAACCTCCCACAATTTACAAATCAGATCAATCTGTCAACACTTTTAACATGTTGTGACTGAAACTAGCAGAGCTACACTAACGCCTACCTCATCTTTTCCACCACTTGAACCACTTCGCTCTAATAATAAAATAACCGGTCTTGAAGTTTTTTAAACAGCTTTTCCCGAACCGGAGATACAAAACGATGTAAAGGCAGGCAAGCATTTGCAAGCAAAAAAAAAAGAGAAAAGAAATCATCTGAGACTCTTAAAATACATGCTTTGGAAAGAAAATGGAAAGAAAGAATTTATAAGCAGACATGTTCTCAATAAATAGCTATTAAGGATTGTAGCAATATCGGCTACCATTTCCAAACTTGTTATCTTTAGGAAACAAGTGGGAGTTGTACGTTTTTTTTTATACCTGAAGACATCGCTGCCTCACCTGTGCCAGAATACACTGTGGGGATGAAATTCCATCTCACTTCAAAGCACCCGATGAGAGCTTTTGCTCAACGAGTCCGTCTGCGGTATGACTTGATTAGGATGAAAAATGTTTACAAATAATAGAGCAAAAAAGGTGAATGCTGATGTCTACGTAACACCCTGTTGCATGGGATTGCTGGTGATTGTGAGATTTCGTGCTTACTTCCTTAAGATGAACGTTCATATCTCGTAGTGCCTGCTGAGAACGTCCGGCAATGTTGGCAGTGAAATATTCACATGGATCCCTCTACCCCCTCCCCACCCGTATCAATATTGACCTAACATTATAGGAGGGTTAAGTCCAGTGTGGAGTGTGTGGTCAAATGGTATACAGACGAACTCGAAACCAAAAGATCACAATTTGAACTCTAGTTTCACTAGCCCTACTTTTTGTCAGTAAAGATATTTAGATCTAGCACGTTTGTTTTTTTTACTTACCAACATGTGTGACTACATTATACCAGCTTTAGGAGGAGGTACATCAGTGATCGGTCTCAATGTCGTAAAGCAATTAGGCTAGATTCAGCTTAGTCTTATCGGAGAAACGGGAAAAACTCAGATGTCCTATGTATTGGCGTTGAGTATATGAATGATTTCTCAATGGTTTTGAAAGCCGTCTCAGTTATGGCCCAATAGCCTTTTGAGACATCAACATCACTCTTTTGGAAGATGTGAATGAAAAATTAAACCTTTCCGTTTGACGAATTTCACACTTAACAGTTTATCCGCCGTGTTGTTAGCCGTTCAATACAAATTCAGTGAAATACCTGAATAGATTCCTTGCACCGACACTTGTTTAAATCGAATGCAATATCAGAACTATTACGTCATTAGACTCGATCTGTATATCAACCGAGAAGCTGTGTCAAGGTTTAACGAAACTGGCTATCCTGCCATTTCTATCTCTTTATAAATAAGAAATGGTTATACGGCTCACGCAGTTTTGTGTGTTAAACGTTTTCTGTTTAAAACTAAGTTTAGTTC
>JAXRKP010002429.1:0-22500 GCA_037039925.1 Doris montereyensis
TCATCATCATCATCATCATCATTGTCATCATCATCATCATCATCATCATCATTATCATTATTACTATGTTATCATCACTAATCTATTATTAGTAATAATAGTTATAATAATTCGTATTTTTTATTATTATTATTATTATTATTATTATTATTATTATTATTATTATTATTATTATTATTATTATTATTATTATTATATATTATTATCATTATTAATATTATTAATATCATTACCATTATTATTATTATTATTTTATTATATTATTATTATTATTATTATTATTATTATTATTATTATTATTATTATTATTATTATTATTATTACTATTATTATTATTATTAGTAGTAGTAGTAGTATTTTTTTATTATTATGATTATTATTATTATTATTATTATTATTATTATTATTATTATTATTATTATTATTATTATTATTATTATCATTATTACTAGCTGTGTCATCGGGTTGAACAAGAAAGACATGATACACTATTGCATTCCACTACTAATAAACATTTAGAACGAATTCCAAGCACTGTGCGGTTATGAGAAATCAAAAGAATGATAATGATAATAATAAAATAATAACAACAATGATAATAATAAAATTTCTTAGAATAAGAAAAAGAACAACGTAAATGTGGACTGGAATCAACTTGGTCTGAATACACGCACCACTTCACCCCCACCCCAATTTCGGCCGTGCTCACTAAACGTTCGTCCATTAAAAAGTGAGATCGTTTACGTAAATCCTTTGTTTTGCTAATATTCCTGTGTTGGATTGACAATAATATTAGCACTAGATCTAGAGGTTAAAATGAGATCTTTGTTCAAATATTTGCAACACATGTCCGAATATACAAATTTGTTTACCTCGGACTCGTTTTTTCTTACCGATTAGATCTCTGCATTCATGTATTATTGACTTATCGTCTACATATATCAATTGATTCAGTCACTTTCAGATTATCTTTGGTGTAAACTCTATAATTTGATACCATTTTGATTGAATTCGACACAATGAGTTCACCGATTGACAACACCATTGCAGATAGCTAAAGCTGCTTTACTTGAGTTACATAGGGATACATGTATATAGACTACTGCATGTTGCTTTTTACTAGAGATATTTATATAGGGATATATACTGCACGTAAGCTCGATTACACCAATATCCGAAAGTAAAGCATCTACTATGGCCAAACTGGGAGCACAACGAAATCGTGTCATAGTCATAGTCATCATAATTCATGACGCACGCTTCCGTGACGTAGGCGTATCCGCTTCGCAAGTCGAGCGAATGATTGGTGCTAATTAATGTCAGTTTATTTCTATTTCTTGACCTTCCATGTCTACATACATACCATCCGCTTCTAGTTCATTGTTTGTTTGTAAGCGTCAGTTAAGTTGCGTTCCAGATGGATCACCCTGTATCCTAATAGTGTTGGTATAGGCTACAGTAGATTTTTCACTTTGTGTGGGTTGGCTTGGTAGGTCTTAGTATCCATTTCGATTAGAATGCACAGATCTAGGCTGAGGTTATTGACTTCATAAAGGTGATTACCCCTTAATCCCAAGCATACTTCCCCATCCATGACATCCTTGCGTGTACACCACCACCACTCCAACTTCATCACAACAACTACTACACTACACTACACCACCATCACAGTCACAACTACTACATCATCACCACACCAACTACAACTCACAGCCACAACAACTACTACACCATCACTCACTCTAACTACTACACCATCACCACTCCAACCACACCATCATCCCAGCCACAACAACTACTACACCATCACCACACTAACCAACCATCACCACTCCAACCACACCATCATCACAGCCACAACAACTACTACACCATCACCACTTAACTACTATACCCATCACCACTCTAACTACTATACCTATCACCACTCTAACTACTATACCCATCACCACTCTAACTCACCACTCAATACCCATCACCACTCTAACTACTACACCCATCACCACTCTAACTACTATACCCATCACCACTCTAACTACTACACATCACCACTCTAATTACTATACCCATCACCACTCTAACTACTACACCCATCACCACCACTACCCATCACCACTAACTACATCACCACTAACTACTATACCCATCACCACTCTAACTACTATACCCATCACCACTCTAACTACTATACCCATCACCACTCTAACTACTATACATCACCACTTAACTACTATACCCATCACCACTAACTACTACTACACCCATCACCACTCTAACTACTATACCATCACCACTTAACTACTATACCATCACCACTCTAACTACTACACCCATCACCACTCTAACTACTACACCCATCACCACTTCTAACTACTACTACACCCATCACCTTCTAACTACTATACCCATCACCACTCTAACTACTCATAGCACCCATCACCACTCTAACTACTATACCCATCACCACTCTAACTACTACACCCATCACCACTCTAACTACAATACCCATCACCACTCTAACTACTATACCCATCACCACCACTACACCCATAACTACTACTACACCCATCACCACTCTAACTACTATACCCATCACCACTCTAACTACAATACCCATCACCACTCTAACTACTATACCCATCACCACTCTAACTACTACACCCATCACCACTCTAACTACTACTACACCCATCACCACTCTAACTACTACACCCATCACCACTCTAACTACTACTACACCCATCACCACTCTAACTACTACACCCATCACCACTCTAAACTATACCCATCACCATCATCATAGCCATCAACTAAACTACTACACCATCACCACTCTAACTACTATACCCATCACAGCCACAACTACTACACCATCACCACTCTAACTACACCATCATCACAGCCACAAAATAACCACTACACCATCACCACTTAACTACTATACCTATCACCACTCTAACTACTACACCCATCACCACTCTAACTACTACACCCATCACCACTCTAACTACTACTACACCCATCACCACTTCTAACTACTATGTTCATCACCACTCTAACTACTATACCCATCACCACTCTAACTACTATACCCATCACCACTCTAACTACTACTACACCCATCACCACTCTCACCACTCTAACTACTACACCCATCACCACTCTAACTACTACACCCATCACCACTCTAACTACTACACCCATCACCACTCTAACTACTACACCCATCACCACTCTAACTACTATACCCATCACCACTCTAACTACTATACCCATCACCACTCTAACTACTACACCCATCACCACTCTAACTACTATACCCATCACCACTCTAACTACTATACCCATCACCACTCTAACTACTACACCCATCACCACTCTAACTACTACACCCATCACCACTCTAACTACTATACCCATCACCACTCTAACTACAATACCCATCACCACTCTAACTACAATACCCATCACCACTCTAATTACAATACCTATCACCACTCTAACTACTATACCCATCACCACTCTAACTACTATACCCATCACCACTCTAACTACTATACCCATCACCACTCTAACTACTATACCCATCACCACTCTGACTACAATACCCATCACCACTCTAACTACAATACCTATCACCACTCTAACTACTATACCCATCACCACTCTAACTACTACTACACCCATCACCACTCTAACTACAATACCCATCACCACTTTAACTACTACTACACCCATCACCACTCTAACTACTATAGCCATCACCACTCTAACTACAATACCCATCACCACTCTAACTACAATACCCATCACCACTCTAACTACAATACCCATCACCACTCTAACTACAATACCCATCACCACTCTAACTACTACTACACCCATCACAACTCTAACTACAATACCCATCACCACTTTAACTACTACTACACCCATCACCACTCTAACTACAATACCCATCACCACTCTAACTACAATACCCATCACCACTCTAACTACAATACCCATCACCACTCTAACTACTACTAGACCCATCACCACTCTAACTACTACTACACCATCACCACTCTAACTACTACACCCATCACCACTCTAACTACTATACCCATCACCACTCTAACTACAATACCCATCACCACTCTAACTACTACTACACCCATCACCACTCTAACTACTACACCCATCACCACTCTAACTACTATACCCATCACCACTCTAACTACTATACCCATCACCACTCTAACTACTACACCCATCACCACTCTAACTACTACACCCATCACCACTCTAACTACTACACCCATCACCACTCTAACTACTACACCCATCACCACTCTAACTACTACACCCATCACCACTCTAACTACGACACCCATCACCACTCTAACTACTACACCCATCACCACTCTAACTACTACTACACCCATCACCACTCTAACTACTACACCCATCACCACTCTAACTACTATTACACCCATCACCACTCTAACTACTACACCCATCACCACTCTAACTACTATACCCATCACTACTCTAACTACTACACCCATCACCACTCTAACTACTACACCCATCACCACTCTAACTACTACACCCATCACTACTCTAACTACTACACCCATCACCACTTTAACTACTACTACACCCATCACCACTCTAACTACTACTACACCCATCACCACTCTAACTACAATACCCATCACCACATTAACTACTACTACACCCATCACCACTCTAACTACAATACCCATCACCACTCTAACTACTACACCCATCACCACTCTAACTACTATACCCATCACCACTCTAACTACTACACCCATCACGACTCTAACTACTACTACACCCATCACCACTCTAACTACTACTACACCCATCACCACTCTAACTACAACTACACCCATCACCACTCTAACTACTACACCCATCACCACTCTAACTACTACTACACCCATCACCACTCTAACTACTACACCCATCACCACTCTAACTACTACACCCATCACCACTCTAACTACTACACCCATCACCACTCTAACTACTATACCCATCACCACTCTAACTACTATACCCATCACCACTCTAACTACTATACCCATCACCACTCTAACTACTACACCCATCACCACTCTAACTACTACTACACCCATCACCACTCTAACTACTACTACACCCATCACCACTTTAACTACTACTACACCCATCACCACTCTAACTACTACACCCATCACCACTCTAACTACTACTACACCCATTACCACTCTAACTACAATACCCATCACCCCTCTAACTACAATACCCATCACCACTCTAACTACAATACCCATCACCACTTTAACTACTACTACACCCATCACCACTCTAACTACTACTACACCCATCACCACTCTAACTACAATACCCATCACCACTCTAACTACAATACCCATCACCACTCTAACTACAATACCCACCACCACTCTAACTACTACACCCATCACCACTCTAACTACTATACCTATCACCACTCTAACTACTACACCCATCACCACTCTAACTACTACACCCATCACCACTCTAACTACTATACCCATCACCACTCTAACTACTATACCCCATCACCACTCCAACTACTATACCCATCACCACTCTAACTACATACCCATCACCACTCTAACTACTATACCCATCACCACTCTAACTACTACACCCATCACCACTCTAACTACTACACCCATCACCACTCTAACTACTATACCCATCACCACTCTAACTACTACACCCATCACCACTCTAACTACTATACCCATCACCACTCTAACTACTACACCCATCACCACTCTAACTACTACTACACCCATCACCACTCTAACTACTACTACACCCATCACCACTCTAACTACTACACCCATCACCACTCTAACTACTACACCCATCACCACTCTAACTACTACTACACCCATCACCACTCTAACCACTACTACACCCATCACCACTCTAACTACTACACCCATCACCACTCTAACTACTACACCCATCACCACTCTAACTACTACTACACCCATCACCACTCTAACTACTACTACACCCATCACCACTCTAACTACTACTACACCCATCACCACTCTAACTACTACACCCATCACCACTCTAACAACTACTACACCCATCACCACTCTAACTACTACACCCATCACCACTCTAACTACTACACCCATCACCACTCTAACTACTACACCCATCACCACTCTAACTACTACACCCATCACCACTCTAACTACTACACCCATCACCACTCTAACTACTATACCCATCACCACTCTAACTACTACACCCATCACCACTCTAACTACTACTACACCCATCACCACTCTAACTACTATACCCATCACCACTCTAACTACTACACCCATCACCACTCTAACTACTACACCCATCACCACTCTAACTACTATACCCATCACCACTCTAACTACAATACCCATCACCACTCTAACTACAATACCCATCACCACTCTAACTACAATACCCATCACCACTCTAACTACTATACCCATCACCACTCTAACTACTATACCCATCACCACTCTAACTACTACACCCATCACCACTCTAACTACTATACCCATCACCACTCTAACTACTATAGCCATCACCACTCTAACTACAATACCCATCACCACTCTAACTACAATACCCATCACCACTCTAACTACTATACCCATCACCACTCTAACTACTACCACACCCATCACCACTCTAACTACAATACCCATCACCACTTTAACTACTACTACACCCATCACCACTCTAACTACAATACCCATCACCACTCTAACTACAATACCCATCACCACTCTAACTACAATACCCATCACCACTCTAACTACTACTTCACCCATCACCACTCTAACTACTACTACACCCATCACCACTCTAACTACTACACCCATCACCACTCTAACTACTATACCCATCACCACTCTAACTACAATACCCATCACCACTCTAACTACTACTACACCCATCACCACTCTAACTACTACACCCATCACCACTCTAACTACTACACCCATCACCACTCTAACTACTATACCCATCACCACTCTAACTACTACTACACCCATCACCACTCTAACTACTACTACACCCATCACCACTCTAACTACTACACCCATCACCACTCTAACTACTACACCCATCACCACTCTAACTACTACACCCATCACCACTCTAACTACTACACCCATCACCACTCTAACTACTACTACACCCATCACCACTCTAACTACTACTACACCCATCACCACTCTAACTACTATACCCATCACCACTCTAACTACTACACCCATCACCACTCTAACTACTACACCCATCACCACTCTAACTACTACACCCATCACCACTCTAACTACTACACCCATCACTACTCTAACTACTACAGCCATCACCACTCTAACTACAATACCCATCACCACTTAACTACTACTACACCCATCACCACTCTAACTACAATACCCATCACCACTCTAACTACTACACCCATCACTACTCTAACTACTACACCCATCACCACTCTAACTACAATACCCATCACCACTTAACTACTACTGCACCCATCACCACTCTAACTACTACACCCATCACCACTCTAACTACTACACCCATCACCACTCTACTACTACTACACCCATCACCACTCTAACTACTACTACACCCATCACCACTCTAACTACTACACCCATCACCACTCTAACTACTATACCCATCACCACTCCAACTACTATACCCATCACCACTCTAACTACTATACCCATCACCACTCTAACTACTATACCCATCACCACTCTAACTACTACTACACCCATCACCACTCTAACTACTACACCCATCACCACCTAACTACTATACCCATCACCACTCTAACTACTACACCCATCACCACTCTAACTACTATACCCATCACCACTCTAACTACTACACCCATCACCACTCTAACTACTACTACACCCATCACCACTCTAACTACTACTACACCCATCACCACTCTAACTACTACACCCATCACCACTCTAACTACTACACCCATCACCACTCTAACTACTACACACCCATCACCACTCTAACCACTACTACACCCATCACCACTCTAACTACTACACCCATCACCACTCTAACTACTACACCCATCACCACTCTAACTACTACTACACCCATCACCACTCTAACTACTACTACACCCATCACCACTCTAACTACTACTACACCCATCACCACTCTAACTACTACACCCATCACCACTCTAACCACTACTACACCCATCACCACTCTAACTACTACACCCATCACCACTCTAACTACTACACCCATCACCACTCTAACTACTACACCCATCACCACTCTAACTACTACACCCATCACCACTCTAACTACTACACCCATCACCACTCTAACTACTATACCCATCACCACTCTAACTACTACACCCATCACCACTCTAACTACTACTACACCCATCACCACTCTAACTACTATACCCATCACCACTCTAACTACTACACCCATCACCACTCTAACTACTACACCCATCACCACTCTAACTACTATACCCATCACCACTCTAACTACAATACCCATCACCACTCTAACTACAATACCCATCACCACTCTAACTACAATACCCATCACCACTCTAACTACTATACCCATCACCACTCTAACTACTATACCCATCACCACTCTAACTACTACACCCATCACCACTCTAACTACTATACCCATCACCACTCTAACTACTATAGCCATCACCACTCTAACTACAATACCCATCACCACTCTAACTACAATACCCATCACCACTCTAACTACTATACCCATCACCACTCTAACTACTACCACACCCATCACCACTCTAACTACAATACCCATCACCACTTTAACTACTACTACACCCATCACCACTCTAACTACAATACCCATCACCACTCTAACTACAATACCCATCACCACTCTAACTACAATACCCATCACCACTCTAACTACTACTTCACCCATCACCACTCTAACTACTACTACACCCATCACCACTCTAACTACTACACCCATCACCACTCTAACTACTATACCCATCACCACTCTAACTACAATACCCATCACCACTCTAACTACTACTACACCCATCACCACTCTAACTACTACACCCATCACCACTCTAACTACTACACCCATCACCACTCTAACTACTATACCCATCACCACTCTAACTACTACTACACCCATCACCACTCTAACTACTACTACACCCATCACCACTCTAACTACTACACCCATCACCACTCTAACTACTACACCCATCACCACTCTAACTACTACACCCATCACCACTCTAACTACTACACCCATCACCACTCTAACTACTACTACAGCCATCACCACTCTAACTACTACTACACCCATCACCACTCTAACTACTATACCCATCACCACTCTAACTACTACACCCATCACCACTCTAACTACTACACCCATCACCACTCTAACTACTACACCCATCACCACTCTAACTACTACACCCATCACTACTCTAACTACTACAGCCATCACCACTCTAACTACAATACCCATCACCACTTTAACTACTACTACACCCATCACCACTCTAACTACAATACCCATCACCACTCTAACTACTACACCCATCACTACTCTAACTACTACACCCATCACCACTCTAACTACAATACCCATCACCACTTTAACTACTACTGCACCCATCACCACTCTAACTACTACTACACCCATCACCACTCTAACTACTACACCTATCACCACTCTAACTACTACACCTATCACCACTCTAACTACTACACCTATCACCACTCTAACTACTGCACCCATCACCACTCTAACTACTACACCTATCACCACTCTAACTACTACACCCATCACCACTCTAACTACTACTACACCCATCACCACTCTAACTACTACACCCATCACCACTCTAACTACTATACCCATCACCACTCTAACTACTATACCCATCACCACTCTAACTACTATACCCATCACCACTCTAACTACTATACCCATCACCACTCTAACTACTACACCCATCACCACTCTAACTACTACACCCATCACCACTCTAACTACTATACCCATCACCACTCTAACTACTACACCCATCACCACTCTAACTACTACACCCATCACCACTCTAACTACTACACCCATCACCACTCTAACTACTACACCCATCACCACTCTAACTACTACTACTACACCCATCACCACTCTAACTACTACTACACCCATCACCACTTTAACTACTACTACACTCATCACCACTCTAACTACTATACCCATCACCACTCTAACTACTACTACACCCATTACCACTCTAACTACTATACCCATCACCACTCTAACTACTACTACACTCATCACCACTCTAACTACTACTACACCCATTACCACTCTAACTACTATACCCATCACCACTCTAACTACTACTACACTCATCACCACTCTAACTACTATACCCATCACCACTCTAACTACTACTACACCCATTACCACCCTAACTACAATACCCATCACCCCTCTAACTACAATACCCATCACCACTCTAACTACAATACCCATCACCACTTTAACTACTACTACACCCATCACCACTCTAACTACTACTACACCCATCACCACTCTAACTACAATACCCATCACCACTCTAACTACAATACCCACCACCACTCTAACTACTACACCCATCACCACTCTAACTACTATACCTATCACCACTCTAACTACTACACCCATCACCACTCTAACTACTACACCCATCACCACTCTAACTACTATACCCATCACCATTCTAACTACTACACCCATCACCACTCTAACTACTATACCCATCACCACTCTAACTACTATACCCATCACCACTCTAACTACTATACCCATCACCACTCTAACTACTATACCCATCACCACTCTAACTACTACTCCACCCATCACCACTCTAACTACTACACCCATCACCACTCTAACTACTACTACACCCATCACCACTCTAACTACTACACCCATCACCACTCTAACTTCTACTACACCCATCACCACTCTAACTACTACACCCATCACCACTCTAACTACTACACCCATCACCACTCTAACTACTACTACACCCATCACCACTCTAACTACTACACCCATCACCACTCTAACTACTACACCCATCACCACTCTAACTACTATACCCATCACCACTCTAACTACTATACCCATCACCACTCTAACTACTACACCCATCACCACTCTAACTACTACTACACCCATCACCACTCTAACTACTACACCCATCACCACTCTAACTACTATACCCATCACCACTCTAACTACAATACCCATCACCACTCTAACTACTATACCCATCACCACTCTAACTACTATACCCATCACCACTCTAACTACTATACCCATCACCACTCTAACTACACCATCATCATAGCCACAACAACTACTACACCATCACCACTCTAACTACTATACCCATCACAGCCACAACTACTACACCCTCACCACTCTAACTACACCATCATCATAGCCACAACAACTACTACACCATCACCACTCTAACTACACCATCATCATAGCCACAATAACTACTACACCATCACCACTCTAACTACTATACCCATCACCACTCCAACCACACCATTATCATAGCCACAACAACTACTACACCATCACCACTCTAACTACACCATCATCATAGCCACAACAACTACTACACCATCACCACTCTAACTCCTATACCCATCACAGCCACAACAACTACTACACCATCACCACTCTCACTACACCATCATCATAGCCACAACAACTACTACACCATCACCACTCTAACTACACCATCATCACAGCCACAACAACTACTACACCATCACCACTCTAACTACACCATCATCATAGCCACAACAACTACTACACCATCACCACTCTAACTACTATACCCATCACAGCCACAACAACTACTACACCATCACCACTCTCACTACACCATCATCATAGCCACAACAACTACTACACCATCACCACTCTAACTACACCATCATCACAGCCACAACAACTACTACACCATCACCACTCTAACTACTATACCCATCACAGCCCCAACAACTACTATACCATCACCACTCTAACTACACCATCATCACAGCCACAACAACTACTACACCATCACCACTCTAACTACACCATCATCACAGCCACAACAACTACTACACCATCACCACTCTAACTACACAATCATCACAGCCACAACAACTACTACACCATCACCCATCTAACTACACCATCACCACAGCCACAACAACTACTACACCATCACCACTCTAACTACACCATCATCATAGCCACAACAACTACGACACCATCACCACTCTAACTACACCATCATCATAGCCACAACAACTACTACACCATCACCACTCTAACTACACCATCATCATAGCCACAACAACTACTACACCATCACCACTCTAACTACACCATCATCATAGCCACAACAACTACTACACCATCACCACTCTGACTACACCATCATCATAGCCACAACAACTACGACACCATCACCACTTTAACTACACCATCATCACAGCCACAACAACTACTACACCATCACCACTCTAACTACACCATCATCATAGCCACAACAACTACTACATTATCACCACTCTAACTACACCATCATCATAGCCACAACAACTACTACACCATCACCACTCTAACTACACCATCATCATAGCCACAACAACTACTACACCATCACCACTCTAACTACAATACCCATCACCACTCCAATCACACCATTATCACATCCACAACAACTACTATATTAGCATATTCAGACACACACCAAATTCACATAAATGCATACAACATAACAAAACTCGCTTAAGAAAGAGACACCTTTACACACTTAAAGCTCATTTTTAATGGAGATAAGAGCATTGCAAATATGAAAAAATATGCGCCGAAAATGGCTTTCGGACACTGAGTTTTTACGGAAAAGTACAAAAAAGGCAAATTTGGACCAATTTAAAAAAACATTTAGAATACTTAAATTCAACTCAGTATCAATAATTCATACATTAAATTAAAGAGAATTTCAAGGAGAATACAATACATACATTGCTTTTAAAATATATCATCATGTTGTCAAATAACATTTGAACAAGGTAACACAATTTGCAAATAAGCAGAAAAGGGGCATTTTTTAAATGTCGTAAAGCATGGTCAGTTTTAAGAAATTAAGTTAATATAGACCATAATAGACATTGGCAACTATAGACCATAATAGACATTGGCAACTATAGACCATAATAGACATTGGCAACTATAGATCATAATAGACATTGGCAACTATAGACCATAATAGACATTGGCAACTATAGACCATAATAGACATTGGCAACTATAGACCATAATAGACATTGGCAACTATAGACCATAATAGACATTGGCAACTATAGACCATAATAGGCATTGACAACTATAGACCATAATAGACATTGGCAACTATAGACCATAATAGACATTGGCAACTATAGACCATAATAGACATTGGCAACTATAGACCATAATAGGCATTGACAACTATAGACCATAATAGACATTGGCAACTATAGACCATAATAGACATTGGCAACTATAGACCATAATAGACATTGACAACTATAGACCATAATAGACATTGGCAACTATAGACCATAATAGACATTGACAACTATAGACCATAATAGACATTGACAACTATAGACCATAATAGACATTGGCAACTATAGACCATAATAGACATTGACAACTATAGACCATAATAGACATTGGCAACTATAGACCATAATAGACATTGGCAACTATAGACCATAATAAACATTGGCAACTATAGACCATAATAGACATTGGCAACTATAGACCATAATAGACATTGACAACTATAGACCATAATAGGCATTGGCAACTATAGACCATAATAGGCATTGACAACTATAGACCATAATAGACATTGGCAACTATAGACCATAATAGACATTGGCAACTATAGACCATAATAGACATTGACAACTATAGACCATAATAGACATTGGCAACTATAGACCATAATAGACATTGACAACTATAGACCATAATAGACATTGGCAACTATAGACCATAATAGACATTGGCAACTATAGACCATAATAGACATTGGCAATTATAGACCATAATAGACATTGGCAACTATAGACCATAATAGACATTGGCAACTATAGACCATAATAAACATTGGCAACTATAGACCATAATAAACATTGGCAACTATAGACCATAATAGACATTGGCAACTATAGACCATAATAGGCATTGACAACTATAGACCATAATAGACATTGGCAACTATAGACCATAATAGACATTGGCAACTATAGACCATAATAGACATTGACAACTATAGACCATAATAGACATTGGCAACTATAGACCATAATAGACATTGACAACTATAGACCATAATAGACATTGGCAACTATAGACCATAATAGACATTGGCAACTATAGACCATAATAGACATTGGCAATTATAGACCATAATAGACATTGGCAACTATAGACCATAATAGACATTGGCAACTATAGACCATAATAAACATTGGCAACTATAGACCATAATAAACATTGGCAACTATAGACCATAATAGACATTGGCAACTATAGACCATAATAGGCATTGACAACTATAGACCATAATAGACATTGGCAACTATAGACCATAATAGACATTGGCAACTATAGACCATAATAGACATTGGCAACTATAGACCATAATAGACATTGACAACTATAGACCATAATAGACATTGGCAACTATAGACCATAATAGACATTGGCAACTATAGACCATAATAGACATTGGCAATTATAGACCATAATAGACATTGGCAACTATAGACCATAATAGACATTGGCAACTATAGACCATAATAAACATTGGCAACTATAGACCATAATAAACATTGGCAACTATAGACCATAATAGACATTGGCAACTATAGACCATAATAGGCATTGACAACTATAGACCATAATAGACATTGGCAACTATAGACCATAATAGACATTGGCAACTATAGACCATAATAGACATTGGCAACTATAGACCATAGTAGACATTGGCAACTATAGACCATAATAGACATTGACAACTATAGACCATAATAGACATTGACAACTATAGACCATAATAGACATTGGCAACTATAGACCATAATAGACATTGACAACTATAGACCATAATAGACATTGGCAACTATAGACCATAATAGACATTGGCAACTATAGACCATAATAAACATTGGCAACTATAGACCATAATAGACATTGGCAACTATAGACCATAATAGACATTGACAACTATAGACCATAATAGACATTGGCAACTATAGACCATAATAGGCATTGACAACTATAGACCATAATAGACATTGGCAACTATAGACCATAATAGACATTGACAACTATAGACCATAATAGACATTGGCAACTATAGACCATAATAGACATTGACAACTATAGACCATAATAGACATTGGCAACTACAGACCATAATAGACATTGGCAACTATAGACCATAATAGACATTGGCAACTATAGACCATAATAGACATTGGCAACTATAGACCATAATAGGCATTGACAACTATAGACCATAATAGACATTGGCAACTATAGACCATAATAGACATTGGCAACTATAGACCATAATAGACATTGGCAACTATAGACCATAATAGGCATTGACAACTATAGACCATAATAGACATTGGCAACTATAGACCATAATAGACATTGGCAACTATAGACCATAATAGACATTGACAACTATAGACCATAATAGACATTGGCAACTATAGACCATAATAGACATTGACAACTATAGACCATAATAGACATTGACAACTATAGACCATAATAGACATTGGCAACTATAGACCATAATAGACATTGACAACTATAGACCATAATAGACATTGGCAACTATAGACCATAATAGACATTGGCAACTATAGACCATAATAAACATTGGCAACTATAGACCATAATAGACATTGGCAACTATAGACCATAATAGACATTGACAACTATAGACCATAATAGGCATTGGCAACTATAGACCATAATAGGCATTGACAACTATAGACCATAATAGACATTGGCAACTATAGACCATAATAGACATTGGCAACTATAGACCATAATAGACATTGACAACTATAGACCATAATAGATATTGGCAACTATAGACCATAATAGACATTGACAACTATAGACCATAATAGACATTGGCAACTATAGACCATAATAGACATTGGCAACTATAGACCATAATAGACATTGGCAATTATAGACCATAATAGACATTGGCAACTATAGACCATAATAGACATTGGCAACTATAGACCATAATAAACATTGGCAACTATAGACCATAATAAACATTGGCAACTATAGACCATAATAGACATTGGCAACTATAGACCATAATAGGCATTGACAACTATAGACCATAATAGACATTGGCAACTATAGACCATAATAGACATTGGCAACTATAGACCATAATAGACATTGACAACTATAGACCATAATAGACATTGGCAACTATAGACCATAATAGACATTGACAACTATAGACCATAATAGACATTGGCAACTATAGACCATAATAGACATTGGCAACTATAGACCATAATAGACATTGGCAATTATAGACCATAATAGACATTGGCAACTATAGACCATAATAGACATTGGCAACTATAGACCATAATAAACATTGGCAACTATAGACCATAATAAACATTGGCAACTATAGACCATAATAGACATTGGCAACTATAGACCATAATAGGCATTGACAACTATAGACCATAATAGACATTGGCAACTATAGACCATAATAGACATTGGCAACTATAGACCATAATAGACATTGGCAACTATAGACCATAATAGACATTGACAACTATAGACCATAATAGACATTGGCAACTATAGACCATAATAGACATTGGCAACTATAGACCATAATAGACATTGGCAATTATAGACCATAATAGACATTGGCAACTATAGACCATAATAGACATTGGCAACTATAGACCATAATAAACATTGGCAACTATAGACCATAATAAACATTGGCAACTATAGACCATAATAGACATTGGCAACTATAGACCATAATAGGCATTGACAACTATAGACCATAATAGACATTGGCAACTATAGACCATAATAGACATTGGCAACTATAGACCATAATAGACATTGGCAACTATAGACCATAGTAGACATTGGCAACTATAGACCATAATAGACATTGACAACTATAGACCATAATAGACATTGACAACTATAGACCATAATAGACATTGGCAACTATAGACCATAATAGACATTGACAACTATAGACCATAATAGACATTGGCAACTATAGACCATAATAGACATTGGCAACTATAGACCATAATAAACATTGGCAACTATAGACCATAATAGACATTGGCAACTATAGACCATAATAGACATTGACAACTATAGACCATAATAGACATTGGCAACTATAGACCATAATAGGCATTGACAACTATAGACCATAATAGACATTGGCAACTATAGACCATAATAGACATTGACAACTATAGACCATAATAGACATTGGCAACTATAGACCATAATAGACATTGACAACTATAGACCATAATAGACATTGGCAACTACAGACCATAATAGACATTGGCAACTATAGACCATAATAGACATTGGCAACTATAGACCATAATAGACATTGGCAACTATAGACCATAATAGACATTGGCAACTATAGACCATAATAAACATTGGCAACTATAGACCATAATAAACATTGGCAACTATAGACCATAATAGACATTGGCAATTATAGACCATAATAGACATTGGCAACTATAGACCATAATAGACATTGGCAACTATAGACCATAATAAACATTGGCAACTATAGACCATAATAAACATTGGCAACTATAGACCATAATAGACATTGGCAACTATAGACCATAATAGGCATTGACAACTATAGACCATAATAGACATTGGCAACTATAGACCATAATAGACATTGGCAACTATAGACCATAATAGACATTGGCAACTATAGACCATAGTAGACATTGGCAACTATAGACCATAATAGACATTGACAACTATAGACCATAATAGACATTGACAACTATAGACCATAATAGACATTGGCAACTATAGACCATAATAGACATTGACAACTATAGACCATAATAGACATTGGCAACTATAGACCATAATAGACATTGGCAACTATAGACCATAATAGTATTGGCAACTATAGACCATGGCAACTATAGACCATAATAGGCATTGGCAACTATAGACCATAATAGGCATTGGCAACTATAGACCATAATAGGCATTGGCAACTATAGACCATAATAGGCATTGGCAACTATATAATAGGCATAATAGACATTGGCAACTATAGACCATAATAGGCATTGGCAACTATAGACCATAATAGGCATTGGCAACTAGACCATAATAGACATTGGCAACTATAGACCATAATAGACATTGGCAACTATAGACCATAATAGACATTGACAACTATAGACCATAATAGACATTGGCAACTATAGACCATAATAGACATTCATTCATTGGCAACTATACTAACAAATTAGTATTACCATAATAGACATTGACAACTTCTATAGACCATAATAGACATTGGCAACTTATTCATTCTACTAACAAATTAGTAGTGTGGTAAAATGAACAATGAACGTAACTGCTGGACATGTTTAAAGTCTAGCGAAAAATACAAAATTAGGGTTAGGGTTATATATGGACGGCATTACTTTTCTCTCGCTTTTGTCTTCCATCCCACCGGCCGTCTATGCTCTATCGTCTTACTTCTCTTCCTGACTGATGTTCGGTTAAAACTAAAACCCTGAGATAGCCGCTTATGGTTCGCTGAGTATACTCAATCAATCAATCCAAAATTAGGTAAATGTCGACGAATTAAAAGGGTTTAGATAAATCACTTTCTAATGTTTCAAATATAATATCAATGATATATCAAATTAAAGAGAATTTCAAGGAAAGACTAAAAATAGGCCTACTACTTAAATATACATATATATACATACATTAATTTAAATAAATCATCATAATTTCAGACGTAGGTCAGCGTCAATGTCAGTAAAGTCATATCAAATCACATATAACAATTATTATAATATGAAATAGCACAAATTTGAAATGCAACAATGACGTGACAAAATGTAAGTAGAAGAGCAGGACATGTATAAATATACGAAGTGGCTATATCTAGTACTACTGGAAAGAGAGAAAAACTATGTAACCCAAAATAGAAAAACTAAATAAACTAGTAGTAAAGACGATATACCAATCTAGAATAAAAAGATTTATCAGTGAAAGTGAAAGGCAGATGATCTGAATGATAGCACAAAAGAAGAAAAGTGGCAAATGTATAAAGAAACACTCCTCAGTTGTAGTAATAGTACTACAAATAGGGAGAGAAGGGTTTATAGCCTATTGGTAGTAGTAGTAGTAGTAGTAGTAGTAGTAGTAGTAGTACTACAAATAGGAGAGAATGGTTTATAGCCTATTGGTAGTAGTAGTAGTACTACTACATATAGGGAGAGAATGGTTTATAGCCTATTGGTAGTAGTACTACAAGTAAAGCTTGCCATAAATATAATAAATGTCATTGAAATAGTGAACGTACATAAAGCTACATACATTTTTCACAAAACCACACCTGCACCGTTTTCTTCGAACTGTAACTGACACACTCAAAGTGGTGCCATTTCAGACATTGTTCACGCTAAACCATTTTCATGTTCTCATCATCCTTTCCTTGCACTGCCCACAACAAAAAATGTGTTCAACTTTTCTGGTTCCACCCCATCATCCCTTCCCTTGCACTGCCCACAACAACAAAAAATGTGTTCAACTTTTCTGGTTTTTCACCCAATCATCCCTTTCCTTGCACTGCCCACAACAAAAAAATGTGTTCAACTTTTCTGGTTTTCACCCAATCATCCCTTTCCTTGCACTGCCCCACAACAAAAAATGTGTTCAACTTTTCTGGTTTCCACCCCATCTTCCATTAAATTCCATGCAGAAGGCTCAAAACATTCCTTGATACATAAAATATCCACTCTTTCGTTTAAAATGGTATCTCGAAAATTCACCAAATGCTTAACCTCATCACAAGTTATCAGTCTGGATGGCTTCGAAGAATGCAGGGATACTGCTTCCCAATGCAAAATATTTACCTCATCATCATCTGATAAGGAAGAATATGCTTTGGGTATACATCTGCGCCTCTTCTGTCCACGTTTAGTAGATAGTGTAAATATCTGCCTATTGCCTGGCCTGCCACGGGGCTTCAAAAGCCTACTCATTTTGGGCCAAGCAGGAACGTCTTCAACCAAAGAACCAGATACAAGGGTACACTGAGAGGGAAGAGAACCGGAGTCAGAAATAGAATAATTAGGACCAGCACCAGTAACAGAATTCCCAACAGCAGAAACAGAATCAGCAACTGTAGGGAGAACATGATCAACAACAGCAGGACCAATAACAGAGCGTGAAACAAGGGTAAACGGAGAGGAAAGAGAATCACCAACAGCAGGAACAGAATCACCAGAATCAGGACCAACATCTGCAACAGAATCAGGACCAACATCTGCAACAGAATTCCCAACAGCAAGAGCAGAATCAGTATCAACCAAAGAGCCAGAAACAGAATCAACAACACCAGAAAAATCAGTAACAACTTCAATAGCTGCAACAGAATCCCCAACAGCAGGAACAGAATCACCAGAGTCGGGACCAACATCTGCAACAGAATCCGACCCAACAAAAGGAATAGAATCAATAACAGCAACAACTGCAGAAACAGAATCAACAGGGCTAGAACTAGAAGGAACAACAGTATAGTCCTCTGTGTCCACAATCTCATTAACGACAGGAGATGAATCGACTTCCACAGCGGACCAGCGACTGAGAAATTCCTCTAACTCATGGCGGACCAGCGACTGAGAAATTCCTCTAACTCATGGCGGACCAGCGACTGAGAAATTCCTCTAACTCATGGCGGACCAGCGACTGAGAAATTCCTCTAACTCATGGCGGACCAGCGACTGAGAAATTCCTCTAACTCTAATTCATGGCGGACCAGCGATTGAGAAATTCTTCTAACTCATGGCGGACCAGCGACTGAGAAATTCCTCTAACTCATGAAGCTTGTACTGAAATTCAGCCAAACCTAAAATAGAAAGAAAACTTGCTACCTTATCACATACCACTTTGGCCCTTTTGTACCTTCCCTCGATTGTTCGTAAAGACAAAGGTACAGCTGGAACAGTGGAAATGGGTTGGTCGTCTGCAACAGAGGATGGAAGAGCATTAAAAACAACTGGAGTTTGTTTGAAACGTTCTGGAACTTGATCAACATCAAAAAGGACAAGACTTAGATGACTGTGGAGAACGAAAATGTGGTGGCATAGAACACGTAGATGTCCACATGTGCTGCATGTACATGTCGTGGAAGAGAATCTGTGTACTGTTTGTACATGTCGTGGGAGAGAATCTGTGTACTGTTTGTACATGTCGTGGAAGAGAAGCTGTGTACTGTTTGTACATGTCGTGGAAGAGAAGCTGTGTACTGTTTGTACATGTCGTGGAAGAGAAGAATGTTGTCTGTGTACTGTTTGTACATGTCGTGGGAGAGAATCTGTGTACTGTTTGTACATGTCGTGGAAGAGAATCTGTGTACTGTTTGTACATGTCGTGGAAGAGAATCTGTGTACTGTTTGTCATGTCTGTAAGAGAAGCTGTGTACTGTTTGTCTCTGCAAGAGACAGTACTGTGATCAGGACCTTGAGAAACAGAATAACTGATCTTCCTGGAAAGGGAAAGTTCCTGCTTTACCAGCTCAGCACCAAAGCGCGTCATTGAACTGATAATCAACTGAGTGACCAAATCCCGATCCCTGTGATACTAGATCTCAGAGTTTGCTGTCACAATCTGAAATCTCTGACGTTCTGTGATCTTGGAATCGTCAAAGGAAATCAGGGAAGACAAGACAGTAGACAGAGAGAGTTTTTCATTAATAAATTTCTTTATCTTAGAATAGTAGCTCCCAAGGGTGTTGGTAGTCGTTGCATGAAACCTAATAACATTTATGTTACAACAGGCTGCCCACAAATGTCGCTTGAACCACCAGTTGTCCACGAAGTAGTCTATCACAGACTGTGGAACGTTTTGACAAATCTGAACTTGAATCTCTTCAAACTCGAGCTCAGCTTCAGTGTTGACCTGGCTCATGAGAGAGTCAGGACAACTTTTGTTACGGCAGGCACCCCCTTA
>JAXRKP010002429.1:40000-52029 GCA_037039925.1 Doris montereyensis
TGTGGCGTCGGGTAATGATATAAATGAATATGTGGCGTCGGGTTATGATATAAATGAATAGATGGTGTCGGGTGATGATATAAATGATAGGTGGCGTCGGGTAATGATATAAATGAATAGATGGCGTCGGGTAATGCTATAAATGAATAAGTGGCGTCGGGTAATGATATAAATGAATAGGTGGCGTCGGGTAATGATATAAATGAATAGGTGGCATTGGTGGCCGAGTGGTTAGGCTGCCAAACTGGGGATCATGATGTCCGAGGTTTGAAACTTAGCAAAGCTAGGTCCGACGTTGTGTTCCTTGGTAAAACGCTTAACACGCATTTTCCCGACTCTACCCAGATGCAAATGGGTAAAAGCAGTAGCTCGGGGGTAACAACCTGCGTCAGAGTAGCGTCCTGGCCAGAAGACGATTATTATCACCTATTTCGCTTCACGCTATTGATACCGTAACGGCCTTGAAGGAACGTATATACCATAATGGATTTCTTTCAGACATTAAAGACACCAGCAGATGTAGATATGACCGTGGAATATTGAAAATGCAAAAAAAAAAGTGAATTTGCAACAATCTTGAGGTTTACTGCATTCCTTTTTTAAAACAACAGTAATGATGATACATTTTCTAATATCTGAGTATTGCGCCTTGTGCGATAATTGGGTTGAAATATGTTTTTTTTAAAGAAGCTACAGTATCAGGAAAAAAAAAGCACACGGGACCTCCTTTTATGGTCCATCTCCGGTGGGACTAGGTGTCGATCCACCTACCTGGATCTCTGGGAGCCGGGGCAGGAGGGGCGGGGGCGGGGGGGGGCCGGTCTTACTCGAAAGAATTTTTTTTTTACCTGCCGGGGTTTGAACACGACGCGTTGGGTGAGAGGCCTCTGGACCTTGCGCTCTGGACCCGGGTAGCTGGGTCAAGGCGATGTGAACAGCAATACTTACAATAGAAAGGAGCCACAGCTGAGTGAAATCAAAGGTGAAAAGCGACAATAAATGACAACTCCACCAATAAAGACAAAACAAACACGTGACGTTTCGGGTATTACCCTTCGTCATCAGACAACAATGAGAACTATGCAGAACCTAGTATTATTTACGGCTATTTAGATAGTTCACATTGCCACATCTCTTTGCTAGTTACGTTATTTATCTATTTTATTGCGACTATATCTAGATCTAGATATGTTATGCGTTAATTAGTGTTAAGTTCTAGATTTTAAATATTTCTCGTTTGTTGTCTGACGAAGGGTTATACCCGAAACATCACGTGTTTGTTCTGTCTCTATTGGCGGGGTTGTCATTTATTGTCGTTTTTCACCTTTCACCATATTTTCGATCTAGAGACAGTATTATTGATCTAGATATATGTAGTTCAATGAACCCTTTGATTTGACTTCCAATGTCAAGGAAAAGTGACAATAACTATGCAAATGAAAAGGTGACGTCACCGCGTCAATTATGCGAATTTATTTCCACCTGTGTTTAACATAGAAAGCAATGGGGAAAGGGTCAACATTTTTACATATCTTAGGCAGTGTCATCGAGCAGCAAGGAGGAAAAGTTGCTGATGTGAAAACAAGAATCGGGAAAGCAAGAGCAGCCTACATGTCGCTGAAAAATATCTGGAAGTCCCGGATAATATCCATAAAAACCAAAATCCGTCTCCTTAATTCGAACATCAAATGTGTCCTGTTATATGTAGCTGAGACCTGAACACTTGCTAAGACCACCATAGGGAAACTCCACATTTATGAACAGAAGCTTACGAAAGATCATCCGAGTATTCTGGCCTGACACCATCAGCAACAAACACCTTTGGGAAAGAAGCTCCAAACTCTCAGTTGAAGAAGACAATCAAAGAGAAAATGGCGTTGGATAGGTCACACACTGAGAAAAGCCTAAACAAAACATCACTAGGCATGCCCTGACCTCGATTCCACAGGGTAAAAGAAAGAGAGGCAGACCACCAAACACATAGCGACGGGACCTGGAGGCAGAGACAAAGGAGATGGGGTACGGCTGGCAAGAGCTAGAATGATAGCCCAGGATCGTGGAAAATGGAGGGCACTTGTGGATGGCCTATCTCCCAGAAGGGGCAGCAGGCCTAAGTAAGAAAGCAAGTAATCACAATTAAAAAGTAAACACACATATAAGAATCAATACGCCAGTGTCATACATTCTTACGGTCTCCACAACGCTTCAAACCAAGGTCAAGGTCTAGATCTATGATCTAGATCTAGATCTAGATCAAGAATCTAATCTAGATCTAGATCTAGATCTAGATCTAGAGCTAGCTCCATATTAAGAACTTGTTTTTATTATTATCGATGAATTCTTGGACTTAAAATAATTTATTTTAGAAGTCTAGATCTGGTAGAACTAAATGTAGATCTAGATCTAGATCCAGATTTATCTAGCTCTAGCTCGACATCTCTAGATATCATAGAGCTAGATCAACATGGATTGAGATTTACATCTAGAATCTAGATGTAGCTGTAGATTCAGATTCAATCTTATCAAAAAACCACAGACAATTTTATTATGATTATCTCCTCAATATGTTTTAGTGGGCCCATAATAAATGAAGGTTATAATAATCTAGATTTACATACAGAGTAGATCTAAATCTATGCTAGACTTTAGATAATATCCCATTGATCGACCTCGAAACAATATTGATCAAAAAGTAGTGCCGTGAACTCTTATCGTTGACTTTCAATGTCAAGGTAAGGCGTCAATAGCTATACAAATTAGGAAAATGTGACGTCACAACATCGTTTATAGGGATTTATTGACCAAAAAAAAGCAATGGAAAAGAGCCTGAAAGGGTGCTATGAACTATGATATAATTTATTTATTATACTAGCTCTATGGGTCATAGGGCCTTACCACACGGTCATACATGGCTCATACAGCCATCCTATGTATGGCCAAACGTATGAAACGCCAGAGTCACACAAATTGAAAAACAAACTACCGTGTTGGGAAAATATGACCGTGTCATACGTACGTCATACATAGGTAGACAGTTCATGATACATGTATTTCACAATCATGTTTAGCCCACCCGGGCAGTGGACAGGGGAATAGATGATCCCGCCCTCCACGAGTCTCCTGCTGCCTTGCAGGTAGGTCTTGGCTGACCAAAGGCCATGGAGTTAACCCTGACAGAAAACAACATGATGCCTTGCAGGCCGGTTCTTGACTGACCAATGGCTAGGAGTTAACCCGACAGAAAATAACAACCTGTTGCCTTGCAGGCTGGTCTTAAATGACCAAAGGCTAAGGGAGTTAACCTGACGGAAAATAATAAGGCCTGGTAGGAGGCCTCAAGGTGGCAGCCCCACCATCTACCTAGGGGTAGAAACGAATACGGACTGTGATTTTTGGAACATGGAATGTTAGGGCAATAAATGGAAAAGAGTTCGAATTAGGGAAAGAAATGGAAAAATTCAAAGTAGATATTTTGGCCGTTACAGAAACAAAGAAAAAGGACAAGGAATAGAAAATGTAGGACCGAATCATATTTTAATCTTCTCAGGAGTAGATGTCAAAGATAGAGCTAGAGCAGGAGTAGGCCTCCTAGTGCATAAAAGACATCAAAACCTACTAGAAAGTTGGAAATTTATAAGCCCACGGTTATTAGAAGTAAATATTAAACAAAAAGGACAAGAAATTCAATCATTAATAGCTTATGGACCAAACAAATACACAACCAAAGAAGAAAATATATATTGAAAACGATTTACAAATAGCTGCAGAGAATCTTAAACACAAACAGGAACTAATGTTTTAGGAGACTTAAATCGCTAGAGTAGACAACAATGGAAATGTCAGGAGGAGTAATAGGTAAAGAAGGAGAGCAACAACTTCTCCAAATGGAGAGACACTAATAGATTTTTGTCTAAAAGAATAACATAAAAATAGCTAACACCTTTTTTCCTCATAAAGATATCCACAAATATAGAAGAGTAAATGAAGGCAGATGTGAAAAGTCAATGACAGACTACATGATAATTAGCAGCTCCCTTTTTTTACAGTACATCGGATGCAAGAGTAAAAGAGAGGGAGCAGAAATGTTAGTGATCATCACCTAGTGATTGCCGAAATGAGATTACTGACTGAAGAAAACAAACAGAAAAGGAAAAGAGAAGAAAGCTACTAAACTCAAAATAGAGTAACTAAATAAACAAATAGTAAAACAGATATACTAATCTAGGATAAAAAGATTTATCAGTGAAAGGCAAACAGGTCTGAATGATAGCACAAATAGAAGAAAAGCGGCAATTGTATAAAGAAACACTCAGTTGTAGTGAAGAGGTCTGTGGTAGGAAACAAATTAAAGGAGATGGGAAAAGAACAACATGGTGGGATGAGAATGTCAAAACTAAGATTTTTTTAAAAGGAGGATGCCTGGAAAGAAATACTTGCAAACAAAGAGACCAGAGGATTGGATAGATTACGGGAATAAAAGAACTATTGCCAAAGAGGAAGTGAGAAAGCAAAACAGGAACAGTGGGAAGAGTTTGGACAAAGACTTCAAGAAAACTCTCAAAGGAAATCAAAAGGCTGTTCTGAAGGCAATGGAGAGCATGAGAAAGACCAAAAGCATGCCCAATACGACAAATTAAGAATGTCAAAAGAGAAATAATGAAAGAAGACAGCCAACCATGGAAGCGGAGAAAGCATTTTCAACAATTACATAATCCTTCCAGAACGTTTGAAACGAGGAGTAAAGATCAATTAGTAAGAGTAACAATCATCCAGAGGAGACAGCTGAAGATGTAGATATATCATTGGAAGAAATCGAAACAGCTATAAGACAAGTGAAATTAGGAAAAGCCCTAGAACAGATCAAGTTTATCCATAAATGATTAAAACAAGGGACAGAGGCAAAAAAAACTACTACATGCAATATGCCAACAAGCATGGCAGTACAATCAGGTGCCAGACGACTGGGAAAAGGTAACGGTAGTATCAATACATAAGAAAGGATCAACTATGGAATGCTCAAACTATAAAGGGATATCACTACGAAGCGTTTAAGGAAAAGCGTATGTCTGCGGGATTCTGGAAATGAGATTAGGGAAAAGAGTACAGGATCAGATTGAAGAGCATCATGGTGGATTTAGACCAGAAAAGTGTACAGACAACAAATTTACAATTTGACAAATAATAGAAAAATTCCTTGAGAGAAACATTGACCGCACCTGTGCTTTACTGACTTAGAAAAGGCATTTGACACTGTGAGGAGGGACGAACTATAGCATTCTTAAAATAACACAATGTGTAGACCAAAATTTAATAGAAACCATTAAACGTTTTTACAATAAACCAACATGTGCAGTGAGAGTAATGCTGAAAAATTCTCACATAATTTGATGTAGATATAGGAGTAAGACAGAGTTGTATCCCTAAGTCCTCTTTTGTTTTATCATATTTATGGATTCAGCCGCAAAGGCATCTCTGTCTCTCTCCTCCTGTCTCTCTCCTGTCTCTCTCGTCTCTCTCTGTCTCTCTCTGTCTCTCTGTCTCTCTGTCTCTCTGTCTCTCTCTCTCTCTCTCTCTCTCTCTCTCTCTCTCTCTCTCTCTCTCTCTCTCTCTCTCTCTCTCTCTCTCTCTCTCTCTCTCTCTCTCTCTCTCTCTCTCTCTCTCTCTCTCTCTCTCTCTCTCTCTCTCCTTCTCTCTCTCTCCTTCTCCTTCTCTCCTTCTCTCCTTCTCCCTCCTTCTCTCCTCCTTCCTTCTCTCCCTCTCTCCCTCTCTCCCTCCTTTCCTCTCCTTCTCTCCTTCTCTCCTTCTCTCCTTCCTCCCTTCCTCTCCCCCCCCCTCCCCCTCCCTCCCCCTCTCCTCCCTCCCTCCCTCTCCCTCTCCCTCTCCTCCTCCCCCTCTCCTCCCCTCTCCCCTCTCCCTCTCCCTCTCCCTTTGAGTTTGAATAGACCCAGCTACCCATTTGGTTGCTTGGTCGACAGGGAAGACAAAATGGCCCGGAATAAGAATTGAACTCGGGCCTCCTGCGTCAGACGCTCTACCGACTGAGCTACCGGCGCCACTTTGCGTCCACGTTGTTTTTTACTCTTCATCGAACCATCTTGTCGGTGGTCTTCCTGTGTTTCTGTGGGACAATTTTCTTTTTGGCAGTGGACAGCCACCCTGTGCCTCTTTTTGTCCATCTATTGTCTTTAAATCTTGCTATTTGGCCAGCGTCTTTCCATTTTGTTGCAGTAAGTGTGTTAGTTGGGACATCAGTGACCCTTGTTCTTTTCTTGTTTCGATGCAAGAGTTCTTATCTCGGAGTCTGGCAAGCAACATTTTTTTCTCCATGGGGGGGGGGGACTTGTCGTTTTCCAGCTAGTTTCTTCGATAGTGACCAGGTCTGGCACCGGTGTGTTATTATGGATAGCACATTGATTGAATATTTGTCTTTCCACTCTACATATTTCTAAGTAATAACGTAGACTTCTTTCAAAGCCCTTACGGCCCATGGAGCCGAACCTTATCCAAGTTTCTATAGCATGTAGCCTACATCACCTCATTGACAGGCGGCTAGTCTGTCCCAAGTTTTACTCCCCATTAAAAGTTAAGTTCCTTCAGAGCCATTACGGCCAATAGAGCCGGAGCTTATCCCGGTTTTTATATGGCGGAAACGGAACAGATTATAATAATTACTTCCTGGACAAGACACCAGTCTGACGCAGGGTTTCACTCAAAAGCTAATGCTTGTACTCATTTGCACCTGCGTGGAATATAGGGGGTTGTTAAGTGTCTATCCAAAGAAACACAAAGGCAGGCCTTGCTTTGCAAGTATTCAAACCCGTGACCTCAAGACCTGAAGTCCGACAGCCAAACCACTCGGCCATCGACGTCACTAGTAGGTAATAAGAGTCTTTGCCTATTGCCACCAGTTCGAGTGGTAAATGTGTGTAGCAGTCCCAGGAACGCAACGTCAGGCCTAGATTGGCCAGGATTCAATTTCAAGTCCTCACGCACTTCAAAAATAGTTTGGACAACGTCAGAAAATATATCAATCTAACCATGATACAACACGCCATACAAGTCCCCATCATGAAGTTATGATTTTCAGAAGAAGAAGAAGAAGAAGAAGAAGAAGAAGAAGAAAGAAAAAGAAAAAGAAGAAGAAGAAGAAGAAGAAGAAGAAGAAGAAGAAGAAGAAGAAGAAGAAGAAGAAGAAGAAGAAGAAGAAGAAGAAGAAGAAGAAGAAGAAGAAGAAGAAGAAGAAGAAGAAGAAGAAGAAGAAGAAGAAGACGACCCCATATATCAGACATGGCAATCAATTGCAAGGCTACATTTACCACTTTACAAAAAAAGCGGATCAGTAGTCCGTATCCCCATACAAACAACTGCAGGCTCACCGACTTTACACAATTTATTCCACAGCAAGCCCATTCGTTAAAAACATTCCAAACCCTTTCAAGGGGGGGGGGGGAGGACAATCAATTCAGCTGCATGTTGGGCGCTGTCACTTAAGAAAAACATGGGTACTTCTCCATACTTAAGTCAAGTGAGGAAAGGAGGCAGAGTGAAGTACCTTTGCTCATACTCATAGTACAATGTTGTGAAGAAGAAAAAACCTTTAAAAAACCCAACTAACTGGGCTAGCAAAGGGCTTGGTTTTGAACCAATGTTTCACCGTGATTGCAACCTCACACTACTACTACTACTACTACTACTACTACTACTACTACTACCTACTACTACTACCACTTATCAGATTGCAACTCACACTAATAGTACTACTACTACTACTACTACTACTACTACTACTACTACTACTACTACTACTACTACTGCTACTACTACTACTACTACTACTACTACTGCTACTGCTGCTACTACTACAACGACTACTACTACAACTACTGCTACTACTAACGCTGTCACTACTACTACTACTGCTACTACTCCTACTGCTGCTGCTGCTACTGCTCCTGCTCCTGCTACTATCACTACCACGATTACTAATAATAATAATACTACTACTACTACTACTACTATTGATTGCAATATAACGCATCTCAGTTTCATTTCATTGGAATTTAATGCGTCCACCATAAGCTGTGATCTCAGGGGCAATTAAAAAGGAAACAGTCTCCGATGGGACTAGATGTCGATCAACCCTACATAGACTAGAGGGAGGAAGAGCGGGTGGGGGTGGGGGTGGGTGGGTGGAAGAGGCGGGAGATTAACTCGAAATCCAATCGGAAAAGTTTCAACCGTCGGCAGCGCTTGTACCCACGCCCTTTGGGCTGAGAGGCCGACATCTTCCTCTGGAATGCCGACATCTCCCCTCTGGAATGCCGACATCTACTCCTCTCCTGGAATGCCGACATCTACCCTCTGAATGCCGACATCTACCCTCTGAATGCCGACATCTACCCTCTGGAATGCCGATTCACCTCTGGAATGCCGACATCTACCCTCTGAATGCCGACATCTCCTCTGAATGCCGACATCTCCTCTGGAATGCCGACATCTCCCCTCTGGAATGCCGACATCTTCCCCTTGGAATGCCGACATCTTCCTCTGAATGCCGACATCTCCTCTGGAATGCCGACATCTTCCTCTGGAATGCCGACATCTCCTCTGGAATGCCGACATCTTCCTCTGAATGCCGACATCTTTCCCATTAACATCCTTTCTTCCTCAACGTTGAGTCCCCCCCTCCCCCCCACTCACTCATAAATCAATCCACATGTCAACATATATTACGCATACCATATGACTTAATTTCATTGAAATATACTCCGTCCACTTGGCGGTGTTTTACTACTCTTAATTGAATCCACCCTTTATTTAGTTTTAATTTAACTTTAACTTTTTAATTGAATCCACCCTTTTATTTAGTTTTAATTTAACTTTAACTTTTAATTGAATCCACCCTTTTATTTAGTTTTAATTTAACTTAACTTAATTGAATCCGACCCTTTTTATTTAGTTTTAATTTAATTCTAACTTCTTAACTAATCCCACCCTTTTATTTAGTTTTAATTTAACTCTTTTAATTGACTTTATTTAGTTTTAATTTAATCCTTTTAATTGAATCCACCTTTATTTAGTTTTAATTTAACTCTGACATTTCATTGAATCCACCCTATGCTGTGTTTTATTTAGTTTTAATTTAATCCTTGAATCCACTATATGCAGTGTTTTATTAGTTTTAATTTAACCTTGAATCCACTATATGCAGTGTTTTATTTTTTAATGTAACTCTTAAACCCACCTTTATGCAGTGTTTTATTAGTTTTAATTTAATTTTTGAATCTACTATATGCAGTGTTTTATTAGTTTTAATGTAACTCTTAAATCCACCTTATGCAGTGTTTTATTAGTTTTAATTTAACTCTTGAATACACTATATGCAGTGTTTTATTAGTTTTAATTTAACTCTTGAATCCACTATATGCAGTGTTTATTAGTTTAATTTAATCCTGAATCCACTATATGCAGTGTTTTATTAGTTTTAATTTAACTCTTGAATCCACTATATGCAGTGTTTTATTAGTTTTTTTTTTTTTTTAATTTAACTCTCACTTTTCATTGAATCCACCCTGTGCAGTGTTTTATTAGTTTTAACTTAACTCTGCCTTTTCATTGAATCCAACACATGCGGTGATCTGAAGGTGAATTAAGAAGAAACAGCGAAGATGTAAGAGAAGTGAAAGTGTGAGCAAGAAGTAGGACCTATCAGCAGTGCTCGCTAAGCACCCACCCATCCACATGCGGTGATCTCAGCGTGAATTGAGGGAAAACAGGAAGATGAAATAAAAAGAAAGTGAAAGAAGGATAGGACAAGGAGGAGGACCTACCAAGCAGCTCCTGCTAGTCACGCACCACTGACACTTCAGCACACATGCTTGAAACACAAAAACTCACCCAAATACACATGTACAAAAACAATAAGTAAAGAAAAGCACACGTAGCAAGGAAAACACGTAACAAGGAAAACCAGACTCCCAAATCCAACTAAGTTTTTTTTTCACGAACCCACAGCCAGGGGCCGTGTTGTGTGTTTTATTGGCAGAGCTGTCTGTCTTGTTTCTTTCCAAACAAGTGGTGACTTTCTTTCATCACAAATAAACTATCAACATTGTTATTATTATCATTATAATCATCATTATAAGCTATCACTCATTTTTCAACAACAGGAGCGACAAACAAGGGAGAAAAACTCAAAAGAAAACAAAGAAAAATATAAGGTTTTTCACCATAATATTATATAATATAATACTAGCCAGCTTTAATAAGGCACCATCCTTTGAACTGTTACATTATGTCCAAAGTAAATCAATTTGAAAGAAAGAAAGAAAAGGAAAAAAAAACTACAGATGGATGAAAAATGGACAATCAAAATGACCTTTAACATTTTATTCATTGACATAAAAAAGAATTTCAGCAGCAGTAGAGCGTAATGAATGTATCAATGTAATGAAATGAGTTAAAGTTCAAAGGGTGGTGGGTAATTAAAGTTCTCTAGTATATACATGTATAGTGAACTAACGAATTCATGTGTATTGTGATAAAAGCTGGAGTACACAGCAAATACTCATGGCGATGGGGGAAAAGCCCACCCATAAAATACACATGACATTAGGCCTAATAAAAACATACATGTATAATATATGTATTGTACACGTATAAACACGCATAATAACATACACATATATAGAAACTTTCCGTGGATAAATATGATTGTAACAAAATGGAAAAACATCACAAAATTGTAGGCCTACTACATGTACATTCTTCCTGCAGTTCAACAAAATTGCTGTACATTAGATTCTACCATTAATGTATACACATGTTTTTTTAACATTAATTCACTATGCTTCACATCATTAAAAACAATACTCCCAAATAATAAGGAAAAGAAATCACAGTCAGAGACATAATAACAAAAACATAATTAGATATCTAAAACAAATTAAAAACATAAATAAACAAAAACATGTTAAAAAAAGGAGGTGACCCTTTGTAGACCTATGGATACAAATATTTTTCAAAGCAAAAATAATACAACTGAAAAAGAAGGAGAAGAAGGAGGAGAAGGAGGAAAAGGAGGAGGAAAAGGGAGAGGAGAAGGAGGAAAAGGAGGAGGAGAAGGAGGAGAAGGAGGAGGAGGAGAACAAGAAGAAAGCAAAATCAGTCAGGGACTGAAAGCAACAAATTGTCTCCCCTTCTTTCATTCATTGTCAAGAAAGCATTTCACTAGTTTCAGGGCTCATGATCTGATCAAAACATATTTTCCATCCCCTTAATAATACCAATGTTTCAAGATAATAATGATAATTTATACCTATAAATCTATCTATCTGTCTATCTATACATCATATATCTATCTATCTATCTATTTAATTGATCTATCTGTCTTTTAAATCTATAAAATCTATTTATTTCTATTACTTCACTGCCTACTGTCTTCCCAACTTTCATGGTGTATCTTCACACAAAAAGTCCTAACGGTTTGCAGAACTTTTCCAGCCTTGATTACTCTCATTTCCAGCCAGACTGTTATGATATCTACTGTTTTCTATTATATATCTAAATAATATACATATATGTACTGTCTTCTGTTTTATATCTAAATAATATACATATATGTAGGCCTACTGTCTTCATTTTATTTTATATCTAAATATATGTACTATCTATGTACTATCTTTCTATTTTATATCTAAATAATATACATATATGTACTGTCTTCTGTTTTATATCTAAATAACATATATGTACTGTCTTCTGTTTTATATCTAAATAATATACATATATGTACTCTTCTATTTTATATTTAAATAATATACATATATATGTAGTCTTTATTTTATATCTAAATAATATACATATATGTACTATCTTCTGTTTTATATCTAAATAATATACATATATGCACTGTCTTCCCTTGAAATAACATTGATGCAATGCATGTATTTTCAAGAAAAGAAACCAAACAATGGAATTAAAAGACAGAGTGAAAGCCAAACCTACCCGCAAGGTAAGGAGTGCGAGCA
>JAXRKP010000243.1:5000-12500 GCA_037039925.1 Doris montereyensis
CTCGATCTCCTCTCTCTCTCTTCTCTCTTTCTCGATCTCCTCTCTCTCTCTCTCTCTCTCTCTCTCTCTCTCTCTCTCTCTCTCTCTCTCTCTCTCTCTCTCTCTCTCTCTCTCTCTCTCTCTCTCTCTCTCTCTCTCTCTCTCTCTCTCTCTCTCTCTCTCTCTCTCTTCTCTCTCTTTCTGTTTGTGTGTGTGTGTGTATGTGTGTGTGTCCCCCTATGTTTTCGTTCAGTTAATTTCATGCAGTAGTTAACATCTATCACACAATTTTCAAAAAACCAATTCAAAACATGAGCACAAAAGCATTTTTATATATGTATGTAATGTTTATTAACCAAAACATTCAAATCCCGAATATCAGCATTGTCCCACATGTAGATTTCAGTAAGAAGTTAAATAATTTTGTAATAAGAAAGACAGTCTATTTTGAGCAACATGTAAAATATATCACAGAAAAAGAGGCATATGCAGGCCATGTCAATTCATGGAACGTGACAACAGAGAAGTGGAGGCAAGTGAGAGAGTTTGTAAGGTCACGCTTCCGTTCATACCGTTAGGTGTTCCGCTATTCTAACTTTACTAAGGTGTCAATGAGTACGTCAATGAGCTATAGGTCGGAGACGATCTTGTTTGAGTGTTAGTATGAAACGCATAACAGGCTGCTGTATTGTATGCTTTTTAGGAAGTTGAGAAGGATTTTAATATGAAATGGCCGGCTGAGGGATAAAGGGTGCATAATCGTTGAGCCTACATTTGTGCAGGTATACGGACTTCAAATCTATCGTTATCATTTATCTTTATCTCATCCGTCTCCTTATCATTAGGTAAAGTTCCTCCCTCAGTTCCTTCAATGCCATTACGACCTATATATCCGGAGCTTATGCCGGTTTCTATAGCGTGAAGCGGAGTAGGTGATAATAATCACCACCTCCTGGATAGACGCTAATTTGACGCAGGATTTTACACCTGCGTCGAGTGGGGAAAATGCATGTTAAGAGTCTTTCCCAAAGAACACAACGTCAGGCCTGGCGTTGCCAGGATTCGAACCCGGGACCTCATGATCCCCAGTCCGGCAGCGTAACCATTCGGTCACCGACGCCACAACCTTATCATTAACGTTGTATCACATCATGGACCTAATGAAAATGAAGAACAACATCTTGTAAATGCCAGGTACACATGCCAAGAATGGCATAAGTTATTGGAGAACATGAAAATCAATGTTTACCCACTACATAAATGTATTGTTTTTTTTACAAATATGTCATTTTATCTTTGTCTTTATGTCTCATACCCTGTTTCTAAGCAATTAGACTGAAGAAGAAGAAAACAAAAGATTACACAGGAATGGGTAACGGAAGAAATCGTAATTTATATTACGTGAAAAACATTATTACGCTGGTCTATGAAGATATTATCATAGACGAAATAACTATAAGTGTAACAACATGTTACTCCATGTGCTAATGATTTAATGAAATCTGTCAATCAACAGGGGAAAGAGCTAAAGGGGGACATGACAGAACTTTCATTTTCTGTCATACTGACAATTCAGGTACACAATGTCATTACTGTAACATAAGATTCTCAATCCAGGTACAAAATGTCATTGCTGTAACATAAGATTCTCAATCCAGGTACAAAATATCATTGCTGTAACATAAGAGTCTCAATTCAGGTACACAATGTCATTCCTGTAACATAAGAGTCTCAATTCAGGTACAAAATGTCATTACTGTCACATAAAAGTCTCAATCCAGGTACAAAATAACATTACTGTACCATAAGTCTGATTTAGGGGACAGGGATTTAGATTTCTTTTCTTTGTTGAAATAAACCTAAAAAAAAAAAGGTGAATATTTTCAAATCGACTTATTAAGAAAATTTGGCTTCCTGAATACGTTAATTTAGCGATAAAAAGTTCTAGCTTTTAGGATATAGTGTATTAAAATAGCGTGTGCACAGATTGGTTGAACAATTGAGAGAATAAGTAAATCAGTGAAGTCACATTATAAATAGCGTGTGCACAGATTGGTTGAACAATTGAGAGAATAAGTAAATCAGTGAAGTAACATTATAAATAGTGAGTACAATATCAGTTGGTTCCACTTATTGGAACAAGTTTGTTTGTAATATATATATATATATTATAATACAACAAATATTTACTTTTAAAAGAAAACAATATCAGAAGCAAAATCAGATCTTTCAATTTCTTCATCAGTAATATAATATTGGTTAGGCAGAAAAAGCACAGAATTGATACAATGTCATAATAAATAAGATAGTTCAAAATAGTTTTCCCATCTGGCAACATCAACAACTTATTTCATCTGCTGGGGCGTAGATGATGCGGTTTCCCACTGTCCAGAATGCCGTTACCAACAAAAGTACTGTCACAAAGTTGGATGGCTTCACACTCGACGCTGGAGAGAAACACGGAATAAAATGGCGTGTTGGTTACAAAGCAGAGCAAATCTACAATTAAAATGGGTTTTTTTTAACGAGAACATATCTTTCTGGTGAGATAATTTGTAAAGGAATACGTTAAATCTACATCGATGTATATATTATGTTCAGATACATAATTATTCATATTAACAAATACACAATTCAACGTACAAAGTTAACTATGGTAGATCTATTCATACCATTATGCTAATTCTCAATTCCAGTGTTCTAATTCTTTACTCTAGCGCCTTCGAACATAATCATTGAATTGAATTGCATTGAATTGAATTGAATTGAATTGAATTGAATTGAATCAGAACAATATCTTGCAGTTAGAACTACACCATAGCGTCAAGAAATGTTGCAACATAATTGCAATGAAATAATTTCGGTTAATGTATGTTAAAAATTATCCCTTTAAATTGTTTTAGATCTTTGAGATAAACAATAAACAAGTGAAGACATTGGCAGCAATGAAAGATCCTCATCAGAAATCTTTCTGGCTGGATCTATTATTTAGAATTGAAAACATTCTACCCAGTTGATCAACTTAGATGGTCTACATTTATAGGTGTTGTAAAGTTCTGTCAAGGCCATTACGGCCCATAGGATATGGAGTGTATTCCGGTTTCTATAGCGTGTGGAGAAACAGGTGATTATAATCCCTCCTAGATAGAACGTTAGTCTGACGCATGCCTTCACGCCCAAGCTAGGGCTTGTATCCATTTGCACCCGGGTCGAGTGGAGAAAATGCGTGTAAGGTGTCTTTCCCAAGATATACAATGTCGGACCTCAGCTTTGCTAAGATTCGAGCCCAGGACCTCATTGTCTCACCCGACAGCTTAACCACTAGGCCACCCACGACACCTTACCTGTGTTACAACCACGAGGAGTGTAAACTAAATAATACACGTGATAACACCTGTAAATCAACTTCAACCCAACTTCGATTAAGATCTAGATACACAGTACGACGGTTGCAACTATAAAGATCTAAGCCATATGCAAGGGGAATAAGTATGGTAGCAGCTCAGTCAAGAGTTATTCCCCATGTCATCAATACGTGCACTTTCTTATTTCTATCATTAACAAGTTAAAACAAGGCCCTACTGTATCATTAAGTTGTCATAAATAAATTGACATGTATGTTGATTTTTCTTCTTTCCTCTAACCATCTTTTAATCCACTCTACGCAAATTTGACACGAAACAACAATAAAAGACCTCAAAATAAATTTCCATTCTAGCATTTGAGAATACTTATATCGTATTCAGAAAGTTTACACGTGTAAAATAAATAGCATCTCGTTGATGTACAAATTATGTCCCAGCGCTGCTGGCTCAGTAGCAACATCAACAACAACATGTATAGAAATAAAGAGCATCTAAATATATGCCATGTACCAGTTCCATGACCGTTGTCATTTCCGCCAACTGTGGTGGCCTTGTTCACCACGACAGAGTTTTGCTCTGAGCTCAACTGCGACCGTTGATCCGCTGACAGGGCATTAGCTTGTTCACTTGTCAATGTACTGAAGTCATCAACTGTGAACGTCTGTCGAAACATTTTTAAAAAAATATATATATATATATATATATATATATATATATATATATATATATATATATATATATATATATATATATATATATATATATATATATATATATATATATGGGACATTCTATTTTATAAAAGGAGCATTTGGTTGAAAAGTGATGCGTCTACAACATGAAGTAACCAGATTACCAGATAGTTGAACTATGCCCTAGGTATGTATACATCTATAGATATGCTTTAATAGTTATGTAGAGTTATCATTTCTCTTGAATCCTATGTATTATTCAGTCTCAAGTCTGATGGCAGATGGAATGAATGAGAAACGGTATCGATTTGGTATGCTGAGTGACATTGATACAGCCTTGCTGATTTCAAGATTTCAAATTTACAACACAATACATTCTCCTTGACATCCAACATCAAAGATGCCACAATACAATGCATTCTCCTTGACATCCAACATCAAAGATGCCACAATACAATGCATTCTCCTTGACACCCAACATCAAAGATGCCACAACACAATGCATTCTCCTTGACACCCAACATCAAAGATGCCACAATACAATGCATTCTCCTTGACACCCAACATCAAAGATGCCACAATACAATGCATTCTCCTTGACACCTAACATCACAGATGCCACAATACAATGCATTATCCTTGACATCCAACATCACAGATGCCTTCTTCGTTGTTTGCTGGTCACAAAATGAACCTAATGGTTCTTGAACACAAATCGACAACCTTATGAATTGTCATGTTTTGTTCTAACACCATGCGTTCCGATACCAGCAAACATTGGAGAATGACAATAAATTCTGAATGAAAGATTTATAAAATAATTTTAACATGTTCGTCATCGTCATTATCGTTGCCTTTTCATCCCATACCACGAACAGACTTCCAATTCTTCCTATCTTGGGAATTTCTTGTTAAGTCCTTTCACAAAAAAACCTCCTTTCTTCAAATCATCCTCCACTAGCCTTCTTCGGGTTAATCGTGGCCTACCCCTCATCCTCTGTACTTCTCTGAGGTTTTCTGAGGGTGTGTCCTATTCATCTCCATATCCGCTGTCCTATTTCTTCACCTGTTTCTTTCCCAGAGTGTTTCATTTTTTGAACTTTATCTGACCACTGAATCCGTAGTATTTTCATAAGGCAAATGTTTGCAAAGCTCTGAAGTTTTCTGCTTCATGTGTTAGAGGGGCTCCAGGTTTCACATCCATATAACAATACCGATTTGACATTGGAGTTAAAAAGTCTAATCTTTGTTTCAATGGTGGTGGTGCGATCTTCCCAGATCTTGTTTAAATTCTTGAATGTTGTTCTTGATTTTCTATTTGCATGTCAGTGTATGCGATAAATGTTGCTTTTACAAATGAAAAATACAAATATTAAAAATTTAATCATTCAAGTACATAACAATACATCCGTGTCTGTAAATCGTAGAATGGGCCGAATGCGTTCAACAGCTTATGAATATCATCTCTCCTCAAATTTCTTCTTTTTCTCATGACTTTGTCACCAGCACTTTATCAAAGAATTCTTTGCTTTAGCACTGTCACATATCATAATACTACAATTAAGATAATAAGTCACGGTCAATTCAGTCACCGTTGATAAAAGATGAGACTTACATTCGCGAGACGTCTGGCTCAATAAGACTGAGAGCAGTGGAAGTAATTCCTGACTTTTGAGAAGAGTCCAGAGATGACAAAATGTTCTCAGGAAGAGTCCCTGTCAATGACATTGAAAGATGGAATATTTACATTTATTACCTGTAAATCATGCTGGAAGAGTTATAATAAAAACAACTAAAGCTCCTTCAAGGCCATTTCGGCCCCTTAGAGCCGAAGCTAATTCCGTTTTCAATAGTGCGAAGTATAACAGGAGATAATAATCACGTTCTTGACAAGACGCTAGTCTGACGCAGAGTTTTACTCCCAAGTTTGCACCCGGGTCTAGTGGGGAAGCTTCCCTTAAATTGTGTCCTCATGCAAACACACACACACACACACACACACATTGATTAAGTTGTGAATAATGAATGTAAGGGAAAGCGTGAAAGCAATAAATACTGAACAAACACACTCTGTACCTGCTAAGGCTCCAGATTTGAGATGTCATCTGATGAAGCAGTTGTAAATTCTAGCTGGCCTGATTCGATGAGTTTGTTGGTAAACAAAGCTACTGTATCTGTGGGCAGACTTTCCAGGGCGCTTTCAGCAAGATTATGTGTTATAACGGCCTCTCTGTGAAGATAAACAATTTCATTATGGATTTGTCAGCCTGTTTAAGAATGTTCATGAGAAAATTCAATCTAGAAATTGTTCTTATCTTCAAACTATTTCTCTGGTGCCTCTGTAGAGAAATTTGACCAGAAACTTTATTGCAAAGATGACTTAAAGTCGGTTGAGATTGAATTACATTTTGATTTTACGATAATGAAGGAAATCAATGACATGCGTAATGATGAGGATAATAGTGATTAAGATGATGATGATGATGATGATGATGATGATGATGATGATGATGATGATGATGATGATGATATAAATTATAATGATGATGGTTATGATGATAATGATGAGGATGATGATGAAGACGATGATGATAATGATAATGATGATGATGATGATGGTGATGATGATGATGCCAACAACAACAACAACAGTCATGACGATGATATAACGATGATGCAGAGAACAACAACAATGAGAATAATGATATAATTATGATTATGGTAATGAAACAGACTTTATTTTTAAGAAAAAAGAACAAGCCTGTTTGTTCCCAATACCCAATGGAATAGTAGGTTCATGGGCGTTCAGCTCGTCAGCAGAGAAAGATCCTAGAAGCAAAGAATAGTCAGGATCTCACTGCCAGACAGAGTAGACAGGTTCTGTTGTTGTTTTCATGTATTGATTCATCAATTTATCACCCTGCAATTAAACAATGAAAGCTGTCTTTAGTGAATTTCATTGATCAATTATCAACAGTTTACTATGTAAAAGATGCCATAGTTGTGATATTGCATCATTGGTTAAATAATAAAATGTAAGACTTTGATATCCTCTGTTTTTTTTCTTTCTCTTTCTCCTTCTTTTTCTTCTTCTTCTTTCCTCCTTCCTCTTCTTCTTTTCCTCCCCACCCCTTCTCCCTCCTAATCGTTCTTCTCGACTGCTATTTTAGCCTCCTCTCCCTCACCACTCAAAAGACAATAAACTCAAATCGACATCTTTCCAACGGCTGGTCCTTTTTTGTCTGGACTCCCCACAGACGTCCAGGCTAGTGCCACCTACTCTTATGCCACACTGAGTCACAGCCAGTCGGTTACCAAACGCTCCTTACAACTCTGTTCCCTAACTCGTTCGTCGGATGCACCACTGCGGATCGGTTAGAGTTTTTAAGAGGTTGGGTTGTTTTCTCATGGGAGAGGGACATGGTGCGTGGGACGTTGGTAGGTCCGACTTCTGTCCTTTCATT
>JAXRKP010000243.1:15000-50000 GCA_037039925.1 Doris montereyensis
TTTGGTTGAAGTTCTCTAAAATGTCACATTTATCTTCATCTTCCTCAACTGAAAAAAAAAAATTGAAATCAGAAGTTAGTGAATCAACTACTAAAATTGAAATCAAGTTAGTGAATCAACTACTAAAAATTGAAATCGGAAGTTAGTGAATCAACTACTAAAAATTGAAATCGGAAGTTAGTGAATCAACTACTAAAAATTGAAATCGGAAGTTAGTGAATCAACTACTAAAAATTGAAATCAGACGCAAGTAATACCACACTAATGTCTTTATTTATTTTTTTCTATATTACAAGCATGGCTGTCAGGGGGTAGATGCGAATTATTTCTAATGGTTAGGCTGCTGGACTTGGAATCATGGAGTCTCAGATTCGAACACTGGCAAAGCTAGGCACAACGTTGTGTTACTTTGAGAAAGGCAATTAACACACATTTTCCCACTCGACCCAGGTGCAAAGAGGTACAAGCAGTAGCTTGGGAGTAAACACCTGCGTTAGACTAACGTCCTGTCCAAGAGGTGATTATCAGCACCTGCTCCTACTCACGCTATAGAAACCGGGAGAAGCTCCGGCTCTATGGGTTGTAATGGCCTAAAAGGACATTCTTTTTGTATATAATTGAAATGGACAAACTATTTCCTCTTTATTATAATACTATTCTCGCTGATGATATCCAAATGCCTTCCCTTAGCGACAACGATGCCATTCAGATGAGTAGGCCTATTAGACGTCAACGATGCCATTCAGATGAGTAGGCCTATTAGACGTCAACGATGCCATTCAGATGAGTAGGCCTATTAGACGTCAACGATACCATTCAGATGAGTAGGCCTATTAGACGTCAACGATACCATTCAGATGAGTAGGCCTATTAGACGTCAACGATACCATTCAGATGAGTAGGCCTATTAGACGTCAACGATACCATTCAGGTGAGTAGGCCTATTAGACGTCAACGATGCCATTCAGATGAGTAGGCCTATTAGACGTCAACGATACGAGTACAATATTTCACCTGTAAACCTTATTGAAAAGGGTCGCTTAAAACGTTCCTTTAAGGCCGGTACGGCTCATAGAGCCGGAACTTATCTTGGTTTCAATAACGTGAAGTGGAACAGGTGATAATAATCACCTCCTGTCTATGACACAAACTAGTGTTTGTACCCATTTGCACCTGGGGGTCTTTCCAAGGAACGCAACATCGTACTAGCTTTAGCAGGATTCGAACTTGTGACCTCATGATCCCCAGTCCGTCATCTTAACCGCTCGTCCACCGACGCCACTCAAAAGGGTGGCATAGGTAAATGAAAATCCTGCTCAGATGAAATCTGTCTTAACTAAACATTCATTCAGCTAGAAAAAAGGCATCAAGTGCAAACGATCCTGGGATTATATTTTAGAACCTATATAAAAAATTATGGTCACTCTTAGTGGCCTGGTAGCAGAGAATGACCAACTCTGAGTTATATAATATATATGTATAACGTTTGTTTTCGTAACTCTGAAGGTTGTGAAGGGTAGACACGAGTCAGGAAAACATCAATCAATGAGAGAGAAACGAGATTCTATAGTAAGAGGTCATAGCGTGCAGGTTAGGGAAATAAAGAACACAGAGTAATAGTGGTGCCAGAGGAAAAGAGACAGACAGAGATAGATGGAGAGACAGAGACAGATACAAAGACAGAGACAGAGAGGAGACAAACAGACAGACAGATAGACAAATAGATAGGCAGAGAGAAAGAGATAGAGACACAGAGAGAGAGAGACGGAGAGACTTGCACACACACAAAAGTTGAGACATAGAAAATGAGAGACATACAGATAAAACAACAGAAAAAGCGGAGAACGATAAGTATTCAAAACACTTTTCACCCTTTAAAGAAAGCATTGAATAGCATGCTTTTCAAGACCAAAGAGATCAAACTAAATGTGCAATGTGTCTGCCAATACATATACTGACCACTTCTCTTCCTTCGTCCGCACGCTTGGACTGTCAGAGGCAATGTCATACACAGCTGAAAGGACGTTGTTCTTGTCCTGTTCATCTGCAGTGATTTCACTGTCTGAAATTTCATTTCTCTTGCGTCTCATGTGCAAGTCCTCGGCTTTTCATTCAGGTTCGAAGTTATGTCGCCCAGAGTTGCAATCACTATCTCTTTTCCTTCCTTTAAAGATTGGGTAGAAAACAAGACATAAAGCTGAATGAAAAAAGAAATTAGTTGTGAGGAAAAGGCAAGCAAACATAATATCTGACGGAAGACGTGTTAAGTGAGTTTACAGACACTTTTTGATTCAAACAAATTTGTCAGTAGATCTATGTCTGCGGCTTCGAAAGAACGGTGTTGATGTCGTAAAGAGCTGTCAAGCACCTTCGGTGGATGCTTAGGCACTAACCAAATTAATTGTTATAATCATCATCATCATCATCATCATCACCATCATCATCATCATCATCATCATCATCATCATCATCATCGTGGTGGTGGTGGTGGTGGTGGTGGTGGTGGTGGTGGTGGTGGTGGTGGTGGTGGTGGTGGTGGTGGTGATAGTAGTAGTAGTAGTAGTAGTAGTAGTAGTAGTAGTAGTAGTAGTAGTAGTAGTAGTAGTAGTAGTAGTAGTAGTAGTAGTAGTAGTAGTAGTAGTAGTAGTAGTAGTAGTAGTAGTAGTAGTAGTAGTAGTAGTAGTAGTAGTAGTAGTAGTAGTAGTAGTAGTAGTAGTAGTAGTAGTATAATTATTATTATTGTACAGATTGTATTCTTAGTAGATCATGTGTGTATAAATCCAAAATCTTTACTGAAGCTCTGAAATTAAAACAATACTATTACAGTGTCAACAGTGACTTTTCCTAGAAACTGACTGTGACAATTAACACTGTATTAACTGTGTGACAAGCAACACTATATTGACTGTGTGACAAGCAACACTATATTGACTGTGTGACAAGCAACACTGTATTGACTGTGTGACAAGCAACACTATATTGACTGTGTGACAAGCAACACTGTATTGACTGTGTCACAAGCAACACTATATTGACTGTGTGACAAGCAACACTATATTGATTGTGTGACAAGCAACACTGTATTGACTGTGTGACAAGCAACACTATATTGACTGTGTGACAAGCAACACTGTATTGACTGTGTCACAAGCAACACTATATTGATTGTGTGACAAGCAACACTGTATTGACTGTGTCACAAGGAACACTATATTGACTGTGTCACAAGCAACACTATATTGACTGTGTGACAAGCAACACTGTATTAACTGTGTGACAAGCAACACTGTATTGACTGTGTCACAAGCAACACTATATTGATTGTGTGACAAGCAACACTGTATTGACTGTGTGACAAGCAACACTGTATAGACTGTGTGACAAGCAACACTGTATTGACTGTGTGACAAGCAACACTGTATTGACTGTGTGACAAGCAACACTATATTGACTGTGTGACAAGCAACACTGTATTGACTGTGTGACAAGCAACACTGTATTGACTGTGTGACAAGCAATGGTGTATTGCTTCAGATACGCTGTCCTGCAAGGTAAAAGACAGCAGAGACACCAGAACGCTTTTTAACGTCTTGTAAGTCCCACACTGTTAAAGCTTGGGTTCAACTGTTGTTTTTTTTTAACGCCTTGTAAGTCCCACTCTGTTAAATCTTAGGTTCAACTGTTGTTTTTTTAACGCCTTGTAAGTCCCACTCTGTTAAAGCTTGGGTTCAACTGTTTGTTTTTAACGTCTTGTAAGTCCCACTCTGTTAAAGCTTGGGTTCAACTGTTGTTTTTAACGTTTTGTAAGTTGCACTCTGTTAAAGCTTGGGTTCAACTGTTGTTTTTAACGCCTTGTAAGTCCCACTCTGTTAAAGCTTATGTTCAGTACGCACAACAGAAAATATTAGAAAGGGACTTAGATCTAAATCACTGCACCTCATTGAGCGTTTTGATGTCTTCAGGATTTGTCTGCATGAGCAAAGGTCCGATGCCTAGGTCTGGGTTTCCTTCCACATATTCCGACAAGCCACTAAAGGAATGAATGTGAATTCATAAAAAGGCATATGTGTTTATTCATTTCTTGAGTGTAAATAATAGACAAAAATCAAACATCATATTTTATTGTAATTTCTTGTCAAAGTTTAAACTTCTTTCAAGAAGTCAAGTTTAGTCATCATACTGGGAAGCGTAAAGCAGGGGAGGAAAGAAAAGAAAAGAAAAGAAGCATGAATGGATTGCAACTTGATCCTGCTAGGATGGCACGACAACGGTGCAAAGTAAAAACGCTGTGGCTGAAAACCAAGGTACAACGGTAAAAACGTGGTGGCTTAAAACCAAGGTACAAAGGTAAAAACGTGGTGGTTGAAAACCAAGGTAGAAAGGTAAAAACGTGATGGTTGAAAACCAAGGAAAAAGGTAAAAACGTTGTGGTTGAAAACCAAGGTAGAAAGGTAAAAACGTTGTGGTTGAAAACCAAGGAACAAAGGTAAAAACGTGGTGGTTGAAAACCAAGGAACAAAGATAAAAACGTGGTGGTTGAAAACCAAGGTAGAAAGGTAAAAACGTTGTGGTTGAAAGCCAAGGTAGAAACGTAAAAACGTGGTGGTTGAAAGCCAAGGTACAAAGGTAAAAACGTGGTTGTTGAAAGCCAAGGAAGAAAGGTAAAACCGTGGTGGTTGAAAGCCAAGGTACAAAGGTAAAAACGTGGTTGTTGAAAACCAAGGTAGAAAGGTAAAAACCCTGTGGTTGAAAATCAAGGTACAAAGGTAGAAAAAACGTTGTGGTTGAAAGCCAAGGTACAAAGGTAAAAACGTTGTGGTTGAAAACCAAGGTAGAAAGGTAAAACGTTGTGGTTGAAAACCAAGGTACAAAGTAAAAACGTTGTGGTTGAAAACCAAGGTACAAAGGTAAACGTTGTGGCTGAAAGCCAAGGTACAAAGGTAAATGTTGTGGTTGAAAGCCAAGGTACAAAGGTAAAAACGTTGTGGCTGAAAGCCAAGGTACAAAGGTAAATGTTGTGGTTGAAAACCAAGGTACAAAGGTAAAAACGTTGTGGTTGAAAACCAAGGAACAAAGGTAAAAACGTGGTGGTTGAAAACCAAGGTACAAAGGTAAAAATGTGGTGGTTGAAAACCAAGGTACAGTAAAAACGTGGTGGTTGAAAACCAAGGTACAAAGGTAAAAACGTGGTGGTTGAAAACCAAGGAACAAAGGTAAAAACGTTGTGGTTGAAAACCAAGGAACAAAGGTAAAAACGTTGTGGTTGAAAACCAAGGAACAAAAGGTAAAAACAAAGTTGAAAACCAAACGTGGTGGTTGAAAACCAAGGTACAAAGGTAAAAACGTGGTTGGTTGAAAACCAAGGGTAAAAACGTGATGGTTGAAAACCAAGGAACAAAGGTAAAAACGTGGTGGTTGAAAACCAATTGTGGTTGAAAACCAAGATAAAGGTAAAAACGTGGTTGTTGAAAACCAAGGAACAAAGGTAAAAACGTTGTGGTTTGGTTGAAAGCCAAGGTAGAAAGGTAAAAACGTGGTGGTTGAAAACCAAGGTACAAAGGTAAAAACGTTGTGGTTGAAAGCCAAGGAACAAAGGTAAAAACGTGGTGGTTGAAAACCAAGGAACAAAGGTAAAAACGTTGTGGTTGAAAAACCAAGGTACAAAGGTAAACGTTGTGGCTGAAAGCCAAGGTACAAAGGTAAACGTTGTGGTTGAAAACCAAGGTACAAGGGTAAAAACGTTGGTGTTGTTGAAAACCAAGGTACAAAGGTAAAAACGTGGTGGTTGAAAACCAAGGTAAAAACGTGATGGAGGTACAAGGTAAAAACGTGGTGGTTGAAAACCAAGGTACAAGGTAAAACGTGGTGGTTGAAAACCAACGTACAAAGGTAAAAACGTGGTTGTTGAAAACCAAGGTACAAAGGTAAAAACGTGGTTGTTGAAAACCAAGGTACAAAGGTAAAAACGTTGTGGTTGAAAACCAAGGTAAAAACAGCCAAAAGTGGTGGTTGAAAAAACAAAGGTAAAAACGTGGTTGTTGAAAACCAAGGTACAAAGGTAAAAACGTGATGGTTGAAAGCCAAGGTACAAAGGTAAAAACGTGGTTGTTTAAAACCAAACCAAAGGTAAACGTTGTGGTTGAAAATAAAAACGTTGTGGTTGAAAACCAAGGTACAAAGGTAAACGTTGTGGTTGAAAACCAAGGTAGAAAAGGTAAACGTTAAACGTTGTTGCGGAAAACCAAGGTACAAAGGTAAAAACGTGGTTGTTGAAAACCAAGGTAGAAAGGTAAACGTTGTGGCTGAAAACCAAGGTACAAAGGTAAAAACGTGGTTGTTGAAAACCAAGGTACAAAGGTAAAAACGTGGTGGTTGAAAGCCAACGTACAAAGGTAAAAACGTGGTGGTTGAAAACCAAGGTACAAAGAGTAAAAACGTTGTGGTTGAAAGCCAAGGAACAAAGGTAAAAAGGTGGTGGTTGAAAACCAAGGAACAAAGGTAAAAACGTGGTGGTTGAAAACCAAGGTACAAAGGTAAACGTTGTGGTTGAAAACTAAGGTACAAGGTAAAAACGTTGTGGTTGAAAACCAAGGTACAAAGGTAAATGTTGTGGCTGAAAGCCAACGTACAAAAGGTAAAACGATGTGGGTGAAATATAGGAGTATGGAAAATAATGAGATTTTTATAACTCTAAAAACCTACCTTTGTCTGATTTCTCTCATGTGCAACCACATGTCACTACCCCCACCCCCCACCCCATCCCCTACCCAGCCCCTCCAACCATCAGCCTCAAGAAAACAATTTTCCTATCCGCAACTCACTAACACTTCATATTATGTCTAAATCTGGAACACTTTGGGTCCCGTGTAATCTTTGTCTATAAAATTAAATTATATATATATATATATATATATATATATATATATATATATATATATATATATATATATATATATATATAAAACAGGCATTATTGGTTGTTTTGGGGTATTTTTTAACTTCAAATATTTGATCTTGTATTGCTGCAATCAAGTATTTGAATGAATTCTTAGTCTTTTATTGCTGTGATCAAATATTTTAATCATGTCCTCAATCTTTAATTCATTTTGTTTTATTTCAACTCAAGCATTATATTCTTCTTATGTTTTCTTTGAAACGATATATAGATGAATGATGTTGTTGATAGTCAATGAGATTTTTAGAAATGTATTGATAAAGCTTTATAGATAATACACGGCTTTTATGTCTGAAATTGATTAATATGGGGTGAATAACCTGTATGTTTCCCCCAGTAGCTCTGAAAAGAGTACCAATCATAAAATGGGTAAATACTCGTAAATGTTAAGATAACTCCATTTCACATTTGATACAGGTCAAGAGTTAAACATCCTATCAAAATAAGAGGCATGTCGATTGGTTGCTTTAATTTAGAAATAATCCTTTTTTACATGACAACTTGAATATTGATGGATCGATAACAAACTTACCCGCTATGCTTTAGCAGCTTTTTTTACAACCGTTTTCTTTATTTCATTAGTGAACTGAGGGCAGTCTACCAAAGTGTCTTGAAGTTGTGAAACCTAAACATAACATGAGGGAAATGATTTAAACAAAGCGAAATGAATAATCAAATTAAAAACAAAATCTAGCACTCATTGTACCCATTCATATTATTACTTTTTTTACATAATTCGTCTAAAAAAAACTCCCAAAATGAAAGTAAATTAAAAAAGATCAGTGAAGACATTAGAAGTAAGTAAGTTTCTCCAATGCAACCCCGACTTAATACAGTTTCTATAGCATGAAGTAAAACAGGTGATGACGCATTGCCTTCTGGCACAGGTGTTACTACACAACTGCATGCTGTTACCGTTTTGCACTTGGGTAGATCCAGGAAATACGTGTCACATGTCTTTCCCAAGGAAGTGAAGATAATGGCACAAGATAATTTGAAAGCCTCATAGGAACAAAGACGAGAGAAACACAAGAAATAGACAGAAACAAATCCTGGCCACCATGGGGATCGAACCCGCGACTTCTGCGTCGGCACCCATCGCCTCGCCATGAACATGAAGCGTGCTACCAATCGAGCTAACTGTCTATTCCTTGTGTTTGTCTCGTCGTTGTTCCTATGTGACTTTCATATTATTCTGTGTCATTACCTTCACTTCCGACATGCTCCTTGCCTCACTGTTTGTCGTTCCCGAGGAAGATAATGTTGGGCAAAGCTTTACCAGGATTAAAACTCATGACCTCAAGTTCCACACTCCAGCTGTCTAAACACTTGCCCATTGTTGCCACAAGTACGTTAGATATTGTTATTTAATTCATGGTCTCAGACGCTAACCCCCATTTTGTCTGTCTGTCTGTCTGTCTACCACTCGTTGTCTCTCTTTCTGTCTGTCTTTGTCTCTACCTCTACCTCCGTCTCTGTCTCTGTCTCTGTCTGTCTGTCTGTCTGTCTGTCTGTCTGTCTGTCTGTCTGTCTGTCTGTCTGTCTGTCTGTCTCTCTCTCTCTCTCTCTCTCTCTCTCTCTCTCTCTCTCTCTCTCTCTCTCTCTCTCTCTCTCTCTCTCTCTCTCTCTCTCTCTCTCTCTCTCTCTCTCTCTCTCTCTCTCTCTCTCTCTCTCTCTCTCTCTCTCTCTCTCTCTCTCTCTCTCTCTCTCTCTCTCTCTCTCTCTCTCTCTCTCTCTCTCTCTCTCTCTCTCTCTCTCTCTCTCTCTCTCTCTCTCTCTCTCTCTCTCTCTCTCTCTCTCTCTCTCTCTCTCTCTCTCTCTCTCTCTCTCTCTCTCTCTCTCTCTCTCTCTCTCTCTCTCTCTCTCCTCTCTCTCTGTGTGTGTGTGTGTGTGTGTGTGTCTGTGTCTGTCTGTCACTCTTATTTTCTAATTAGATAATATAAAGATAGACACTTCCACTATGTATATAATGTAGCCATTTATTTGGTCTCTGAATTCTAAAATCACTTCCAGTTTTAGCATCAGAATAACAAATATATCGGATATAGGATAAAGTATTTTAATACCCGTATGACTTACTTGTTCATCACTCAAGGTGTTCATTTGGTCGTCGGAAAAGCCACAAATCAGACATCCATACTGAATCTGCAGATCTTCACCCCCGTCCTGGTTCTAAGTAAGGGAATATTATTTAAAAGCATTAGACAACAAATATCATATTCGCAAATGATTTGGTTGAAATAACTACATGCTTCATCTTATCCTATCAGTACACATACTTGAATATATATATATATATATATATATATATATATATATATATATATATATATATATATATATATATATATATATATATATATATATATATACAAATGAAATGAGTACAGCAATACCCAAGAAACGAGTTAGTTACTTTGAAAGAGACGAATAAGAAAGTTGTAACAGCCATAGTGCAAAAATGTTGAAGAAATATTAAGACCGATGTATCATTGAATGACATTAGAAATTAACTCTCCTTATTTTTATTCTAACATCAAACGTGTTTAAAGACTGAACAAAATAAATTCAATCGTTGCTTTTTTTGTGCTCAAATGAATGTTGTAATTTTATTACGTGTCTTTTACACCATTATATACAATTGTCTGGTTGGGGGGGGGGGGAGTTTTGTGTGTTTCTTTTATCATTGATGGATTGCTCACAACAATGTGTATGTGTTAACAGAGCAATCAATGAAGTACAGAGATTGAAGTATAAAGCCATTGAACAGCGTTCTACTATACAGGGTGTTTTGCTTTCTTGTTTTGTCGTTTTGTTGTTTTGTTTTGGGTTGTTTGTTTGTTGGGGTTTTTTTGTTTTGTCTTATAGTTGTTGTTGTTGTGTTGTTTTTGTTTTTTTGTTGTTGTTGTTGTTATTTTGTTGTTTGTTTTGAGAGGGGTTAGAGGCGGTGGGAGAGGGTATTTTAAAGACCAAAACTGAAATATCAAAACAGGAGCTCGATTTTTGTTAATTTTTAAAACCCTGCAAGTAGAGATGTAATGACGGTGTCGGTCAAGTAGAGATGTTGTAAGATGTAATGACGTTGTCGGTCAAGTAGAGATGTTGTAAGATGTAATGACGTTGTCGGTCAAGTAGAGATGTTGTAAGATGTAATGACGTTGTCGGTCAAGTAGAGATGTTGTAAGATGTAATGACGTTGTTGGTCAAGTAGAGATGTTGTAAGATGTAATGACGTTGTTGGTCAAGTAGAGATGTTGTAAGACGTAATGACGTTGTTGGTCAAGTAGAGATGTTGTAAGACGTAATGACGTTGTTGGTCAAGTAGAGATGTTGTAAGATGTAATGACGTTGTTGGTCAAGTAGAGATGTTGTAAGATGTAATGACGTTGTCGATCAAGTAGAGATGTTGTAAGATGTAATGACGTTGTTGGTCAAGTAGAGATGTTGTAGATGTAATGACGTTGTCCGTCAAGTAGAGATGTTGTAAGATGTAATGACGTTGTCGGTCAAGTAGAGATGTTGTAAGATGTAACGACGTTGTCGGTCAAGTAGAGATGTTGTAAGATGTAATGACGTTGTTGGTCAAGTAGAGATGTTGTAAGACGTAATGACGTTGTTGGTCAAGTAGAGATGTTGTAAGATGTAATGACGTTGTTGGTCAAGTAGAGATGTTGTAAGATGTAATGACGTTGTCGGTCAAGTAGAGATGTAATGACATTGTCGGTCAAGTAGAGATGTTGTAAGATGTAATGACGTTGTTGGTCAAGTAGAGATGTTGTAAGATGTAATGACGTTGTCCGTCAAGTAGAGATGTTGTAAGATGTAATGACGTTGTTGGTCAAGTAGAGATGTTGTAATATGTAATGACGTTGTTGGTCAAGTAGAGATGTTGTAAGATGTAATGACGTTGTTGGTCAAGTAGAGATGTTGTAAGATGTAATGACGTTGTCGGTCAAGTAAAGATGTTGTAAGATGTAATGACGTTGTTGGTCAAGTAGAGATGTTGTAAGATGTAATGACGTTGTTGGTCAAGTAGAGATGTTGTAATATGTAATGACGTTGTTGGTCAAGTAGAGATGTTGTAAGATGTAATGACGTTGTTGGTCAAGTAGAGATGTTGTAAGATGTAATGACGTTGTCGGTCAAGTAGAGATGTTGTAAGATGTAATGACGTTGTCAGTCAAGTAGAGATGTTGTAAGATGTAATGACGTTGTCGGTCAAGTAGAGATGTAAGATGTAATGACGTTGTCGGTCAAGTAGAGATGTTGTAAGATGTAATGACGTTGTCGGTCAAGTAGAGATGTTGTAAGATGTAATGACGTTGTCGGTCAAGTAGAGATGTTGTAAGATGTAATGACGTTGTCTGTCAAGTAGAGATGTTGTAAGATGTAATGACGTTGTTGGTCAAGTAGAGGTGTTGTAAGATATAATGACGTTGTTCGTCAAGTAGAGATGTTGTAAGATGTAATGACGTTGTCGGTCAAGTAGAGATGTTGTAAGATGTAATGACGTTGTTGGTCAAGTAAAGATGTTGTAAGATGTAATGACGTTGTTGGTCAAGTAGAGATGTTGTAAGATGTAATGACGTTGTCGGTCAAGTAGATATGTTGTAAGATTTAATGACGTTGTTGGTATTGAATTACCACTGATGGACTGGCCAGGCTCAAAAGTCTTCTGATCACAGTAGCTGGCATGCTTTGACAAAGTTCTGTCTTCCTCCCAATGCTTTCAAGGATGGACACACGAGTCTCTTCAGTGAGGCAAGCAAAGTCAGTTGGCCTGAAAGAAATTTAAGTTGGATTTCTCATAGGTGACATAAGGATAAAGTTCAGAGGGAAAATTAAAAGATGTATATCATTCTATTGTAACTCTCCCCCTCCCCCAACAACTGTAGCGCTTAACCCATGGGAAAGACTATATTTCAATATACATGTACAAGTTTTATAAGAAGTTTTATCACAATTTTAAAACAAAATGCATTCATTTCAACGTTTGTATAACATGCTCCATTATTTATTGCTTATACGTTTCTGTTGTTCTTTTCATAGGTGTGAAAATTCTGATAAAATGAAATCAGACTATTGATGAATAGTTATCTGGAAACAGAGAGCAAAGGTGCAAACCTCACTATTGATGAAAATCTTACCTGGCTACAGAGAACACAGAACAGAGATGCAAACCTCACCTATTGATGAAAATCTTACCTGGCTACAGAGAACTGAGGTTCAAACCTTAGTTAAAATCTTACCTGCCTACAGAGAACAGAGGTGCAAACCTTAGTGAAAATCTTACCTGGCTACAGAGAACAGAGTTTCAAACCTTAGTTAAAATCTTACCAGGCTACAGAGAACAGAGGTTCAAAGCTTTGTTTGAAAATCTTACCTGGCTATAGAGAACAGAGGTGCAAACCTTAGTTAAAATCTTACCTGGCTACAGAGAACAGAGAGCAAACCTTAGTTAAAATCTTACCTGGTTCAGAAACCTTGCAAACCTTTAAAATCTTACCTGGCTACAGAGAACAGAGGTGCAAACCTTAGTGAAAATCTTACCTGGCTACAGAGAACAGAGGTGCAAACCTTAGTGAAAATCTTACCTGGCTACAGAGAACAGAGGTGCAAACCTTAGTGAAAATCTTACCTGGCTACAGAGAACAGAGGTGCAAACCTTAGTGAAAATCTTACCTGGCTACAGAGAACAGAGGTGCAAACCTTAGTGAAAATCTTACCTGGCTACAGAGAACAGAGGTGCAAACCTTAGTGAAAATCTTACCTGGCTACAGAGAACAGAGGTGCAAACCTTAGTTAAAATCTTACCTGGCTACAGAGAACAGAGGTGCAAACCTTAGTGAAAATCTTACCTGGCTACAGAGAACAGAGGTGCAAACTTACTTAGTTAAAATCTTACCTGGCTACAGAGAACAGAGGTGCAAACCTTAGTTAAAATCTTACCTGGCTACAGAGAACAGAGGTGCAAACCTTAGTGAAAATCTTACCTGGCTACAGAGAACAGAGGTGCAAACCTTAGTTAAAATCTTACCTGGCTACAGAGAACAGAGGTGCAAACCTTAGTGAAAATCTTACCTGGCTACAGAGATCAGAGGTACAAAGCTTTGTGAAAATCTTACCTGGCTACAGAGAACAGAGGTGCAAACCTTAAAATCTTACCTGGCTACAGAGAACAGAGGTGCAAACCTTAGTGAAAATCTTACCTGGCTACAGAGAACAGAGGTGCAAACCTTAGTGAAAATCTTACCTGGCTACAGAGAACAGAGGTGCAAACCTTAGTTAAAATCTTACCTGGCTACAGAGAACAGAGGTGCAAACCTTAGTGAAAATCTTACCTGGCTACAGAGAACAGAGGTGCAAACCTTAGTGAAAATCTTACCTGGCTACAGAGAACAGAGGTGCAAACCTTAGTTAAAATCTTACCTGGCTACAGAGAACAGAGGTGCAAACCTTAGTGAAAATCTTACCTGGCTACAGAGAACAGAGGTGCAAACCTTAGTGAAAATCTTACCTGGCTACAGAGAACAGAGGTGCAAACCTTAGTGAAAATCTTACCTGGCTACAGAGATCAGAGGTACAAAGCTTTGTGAAAATCTTACCTGGCTACAGAGAACAGAGGTGCAAACCTTAGTGAAAATCTTACCTGGCTACAGAGAACAGAGGTGCAAACCTTAGTGAAAATCTTACCTGGCTAGATCAGAGTACAAAGAAAATCTTACCTGGCTACAGAGAACAGAGGTGCAAACCTTAGTGCAAATCTTACCTGGCTACAGAAACAGAGGTGCAAACCTTAGTGAAAATCTTACCTGGCTACAGAGAACAGAGGTGCAAACCTTAGTGAAAATCTTACCTGGCTACAAATCTTACCTGAAAATCTTACCTGGCTACAGAGAACAGAGGTGCAAACCTTAGTTAAAATCTTACCTGGCTACAGAGAACAGAGGTGCAAACCTTAGTGAAAATCTTACCTGGCTACAGAGAACAGAGGTGCAAATGTGTGAGCTTGACTGTCTTCCAGGCAGACAGATTCTCTTTGACAACCATCAAGCAGACCCATGTGTCGCCTGAAGATGTCATACGTCCGTTCAAGCTGGGAAGGCAATGAGAAAATATCGCTGTGTGAAAATGTCTACTATGTCAATTGGGGTCATTGGTGCATTCCAAAAATGAGGTTATCTCAATAGTTATGTATCAATGAAGATCAGATGTCACAGATTGATTAAAATACTCCCATTGTAAAGGACAAAAGAAGAATAAATTTGTTAGATATTTGAGACAATGTGTCATTTTGGAATAAAATGTAAATTAGATTTCTATTATCATTGCAATGCCAATTGATAAATGCCTTTATCTACAACTATACAAAAAGTACAAATGAAAATGGAACCATTTTAAAACTGTAAGTTGTTGAAGTATCGTGATGAAAACATTTATCAAAACTCTTATCAGCTGTAAATTTCAAACAATCAGCAGCCATTGTTGCAATTCACAGAAAGCGCAGCAGCCAAAACGTCATTTTAATTTCACTTACGGTTTTGGGAGAAAGGGCTTCTGCCTTTCCTGCCATATCTTCTAGCAACTGCCTCTTTGATTCACCATCTTCAAGGTTTTCAAATACGTTTCCACTCCTAAAGTTCAAAAGTATATCAGCCACATCAGTGTTATCGACGACACCTTCTTGATCTTCTGTTTTATTGAAGTCCAACTTTTTAAATACACCCGCCATTGAAATTCCTGATCAAAAAATATAAAATAGATGTTATGAATCGATCAATCAAGTAAACACTTTTTTTATATGGAAGTATTAAATGAGCAACGAAAATAAAGTGTATGCAAAAATGAAAGTAAGAATACCCAAATAAAATCATCACGTATATACATCTCAAAAGATACATCCCTAATTGCTTTAAATTGTTACTAGGGGGGGGAGGGGGCGTTGTTCATTCATTTAGATAAAGTTGCGTTTCCTTGTCATTGACGGCTTTTTAAAATAATTTCTTGCGTTCTTTACTAGATGGAGGGTAATTTAAATCAGCAGTACAATTGCTTGTAAACTGATACTAACGATAAAAATATTACAAAATGAATTCTATATCAAGACAATATGTGCACTATCTACTTACTTCACAAAAGATGATGAGAACAATGAAAACCATAATGACATCCTGGTTGCTCTTTGTTATCATGACAGTTAATTACAAAACAAGAGAAGAACAGCAAATCTAATCAATGTAGATGCAATACTGGAAAATTCAACCGATAAAGAGAAATTCTAATGCAGTATGTTGAAAGGTAATGAAATGGAAAAATAGATAGCCATGAAAGGCCTAAAAAGGAAGAAAATGAGCAATAAGAAGACAAATAAAACATTTCTTTGCCCTGTCCTGTATCAGACTTTCAATTTCTATCTAAATTTCCTCTTCAGTTCTGGAAATAGGATCCCTTTGTTTACTAGTCAACAACTTACTGCCAACATGAAATGAATGATTATATTTCTTAATCAGGCTTATCATGATATAAATCTCAGAATCAAGTTTGAAAAACTACAAGCTCACCTTGTCTCCTACATATTTTGCTAAAGAGAATGCTTTCTCTCGTACGGTGGTATTGGTAAAGTCCCAATCCAGCCTGTCGTAGACGAATTTTGGAACAATCGATGACAATTCTGGCGGGAACTCGGTGGCCAAGAACTCGGACACATTCTTTGACTCTGTCTTCAAAACTTTCATGACCTGTCAACAGAAAGGACAGCAAGCATTCTGAGATTTAAATGCATCTGTTCTTTAATAGTATTAAGATGTGTGAGGCATTTAAAGGTCAATTGACCTATATAGTTATTGACACGATATGATACTAGTCAATGACTGAGTTTGTGAAACATCATTCATTATAAACAAGTGGGGGAAACGAGGCGGATGGGGGTTAATTCTCTCTTATTAGAAACAGATTAGAAAGCTTTTATCATATATGAATTAATTTACATCTTTCAATATGATAAGCACAGATGATGAGAAATAATTGTTAAAAACTTCATTTTTGCAATTAAAAACTATCATTTCACAATGATGTATGACGTTAGATGTTGCCATTTCATTCCTCATACCCTGCTCCACAGTGATTTTTTGAAAGAGCGAGGCAAGCCAACGTCCACATCGTCTACACAGACAGCAGCAATATTTGGCAAACAGGAAAGCACCATGGCGTCGGGAATTGCTTTGAAGAAAGACCTGGGAAGGACCAGGGTCCAATCTCCCAAGCTCATCAACCTTATCACATGTCAACTGGGTCGCCTATGAAAGAGAAACTATGCCTATGACAAACACTCATAGTAACGGTTTTAACATCATTGTACTTTATCAACCCTGTATGGTAAGAATAAGTATTATTCTTTTAATTTCCATATGATTCTTATCATCGTTTTGTTCTTTAATATTACTACCATCATCATCTTTATCAACATCATCACCACTCTTCAGCATTATCAACATCATCACCACTCATCATCATTATCAACATCATCACCACTCTTCATCATTATCAACATCATCCCCACTCATCATCATTATCAACATCACCACTCATCATCTTATCAACATCATCACCACTCGTCATCATTATCAACATCATCACCACTCGTCATCATTATCAACATCATCACCACTCGTCATTATTATCAACATCATCACCACTCATCATCATTATCAACATCATCACCACTCATCATCATTATCAACATCATCACAACTCGTCATCATTATCAACATCATCACCACTCGTCATCATTATCAACATCATCACTACTCATCATCATTATCAACATCATCACCACTCGTCATCATTATCAACATCATCACCACTCGTCATCATTATCAACATCATCACCACTCATCATCATTATCAACATCATCACCACTCATCATCATTATCAACATCATCACTACTCGTCATCATTATCAACATCATCACCACTCGTCATCATTATCAACATCATCACCACTCATCATCATTATCAACATCATCACCACTCGTCATCATTATCATCATCATCACCCCTCATCATCATTATCAACATCATCACCACTCATCATCATTATCAACATCATCACCACTTCATCATTATCAACATCATCACCACTCATCATCATCATCAACATCATCACCACTCGTCATCATTATCAACATCATCACCACTCGTCATCATTATCAACAGCATCACCACTCGTCATCATTATCAACATCATCACCACTCATCATCATCATCAACAGCATCACCACTCATCATCATTATCAACATCATCACCGCTCTTCATCATTATCAACATCATCACCACTCATCATCATTATAGACCGAGTCTGAGGCAGGCACTGGCGATCATGGATCTCCACTCTTCTCTGTTACTCGAGGATCTGATAGAGTTCATCATCATTACTATCACTACTACTATATTTGTATGACTATCAGTATCCTTATCATCATTACATTATTATAGTAATATCAACAGGAATATAACATTAAAATTATCATTATAATATTGTTTTGCTATTGGGATTATTATTATTATAATTATGATTATTACTATTATAATCATTATTATTATTATTATTATTATTATTATTATTATTATTGTTATTATTATTATTATTATTATTATTATTATTATTATTATTATTATTATTTGGTGTTCTCATCATTTTTAATTATCATAATCATTATCAGCATTATCAACATTATCAACGTTATCATCATTATCCTTATTATCATCATCATTAATTATTTCTCTTTATTTTCATTATCCCCGTAGCTATTTTCATTGATATAAAAGTTTGAAACTTTCTCTATAATAAGTGTCAACTGTCAGATTTTTTTATTTACAGTCTCTCAGACGTCTGAGCTTTCATTAATTTCAGTCATAAAGTTTCTGTATTATTTTCACAGTCGAAATAATTTACAATGATGAAGCACATACGCTACAGTTACCATTGTATTCAGTAAAACACACTCACATTATATTCGCTTTTCAAAGCAGTCCAAATGAACCTCAACTGAAACAAAAAGTATTACAAATTCAGTATTGCAGCATGTTTTTTGACAGGGGCAAGTGAATACTAGCTATTTCTAAAAGCAAATTCAATATACATATCTAACAGTGTTGTCTTCTACTTGTAATACTTCAAATACATAGTAAAACACTATATACATATCTAACAGTGTTGTCTTCTACTTGTAATACTTCAAATACACAGTAAAACACTATATACATATCTAACAGTGTTGTCTTCTACATGTAATACTTCAAATACACAGTAAAACACTATATACATATCTAACAGTGTTGTCTTCTACATGTAATACTTCAAATACACAGTAAAACACTATATACATATCTAACAGTGTTGTCTTCTACATGTAATACTTCAAATACACAGTTAAAACACTATATACATATCTAACAGTGTTGTCTTCTACATGTAATACTTCAAATACACAGTTAAAACACTATATACATATCTAACAGTGTTGTCTTCTCAAATGTAATACTTCAAATACACAGTTAAAACACTATATACATATCTAACAGTGGTGTCTTCTACTTGTAATACTTCAAATACACAGTTAAAACACTATATACATATCTAACAGTGTTGTCTTCTACTTGTAATACTTCAAATACACAGCAAAACATTCAAGGAAACAAAAGAAGAAGAAAAACGTTCTACGCAAAAGGAAGTAACCAATTCAAATTCACACATCACCCTAATAATAATGTGAACATAATAAGGCCTCAACATCCTGTAACAGTTTAATTATATGTCACTTTACAAATGATATGAATTAATGCCCCAGACTGCTATCAAGCCTCTCATTGAAAGTATTATGACCACAATTATCAATGAATGAAGTATTCCCTATCGTCTCTTGGGTAGGGGAGAGTTGTTGCCAACAATGATCTCAACGTCTCACCTCTACCTCTTTCTCTCTTCTACACTGACCTCGAGATCAACCCTCTTCCATTCACCTTGTGAGTTATACAATACAGAGCGTGCTTGGTTTGATTTGATTTCATTTGATTTTGATTTTGATTTGATTTGATTTCATTTCATTTCATTTCATTTCATTTCATTTTGATTTTGATTTTGATTTAATTTAATTTGATTTGATTTGATTCCATCCACGTCCACAGCTAAGGTGATGTCGGAGTTTGGTAGGATTTTAACATTGCCCAGACTGCCCTGCAAACAGCCAAGGGATCTTTAACGTGCGCAGAGTGTTGTGATCAGCACACGAGACCTGCTTTTTTTGTCCGTCCGCCATGAGACTAGGTGCCGTCGATCCACCTACCCGGATCAGGGGGAAGGGGGGGAGGATGTAAATTCCACTTGAAAAAAACTCGAGAAAATTGTTCAACCTTGCAGGGGGCTTCAACCCACGACCTTTTGGTTGAGAGGCTGACACCTTGCCTGTGGATTATTGAGTCCCCAGAGCTTGCCTCTTGATATGATTGATGCATGTAAGTGGTTTCTCAAAGTTTACCCCACCAAACATCTGTACGATTTGGCCACAAACTAAAGACAAGCTAAACATATTTCACATTTGACCACAAACTAAAGCTAAACATATTTCATTTGACCACAAACTAAAGACGAATTTAAACATATTTAATTTGACCACAACTATTTCACATTTGACCACAAACTAAAGACAAAGCTAAACATCTTTCACATTTGACCACAAACTAAAGCTAAACATCTTTCACATTTGACCACAAACTAAAGATAAAGCTAAACATCTTTCACATTTGACCACAAACTAAAGACAAAGCTAAACATCTTTCACATTTGACCACAAACTAAAGACAAAGCTAAACATCTTTCACATTTGACCACAAACTAAAGACAAAGCTAAACATCTTTCACATTTGACCACAAACTAAAGACAAAGCTAAACATCTTTCACATTTGACCACAAACTAAAGACAAAGCTAAACATCTTTCACATTTGACCACAAACTACAGACAAAGCTAAACATCTTACACATTTGACCACAAACTAAAGACAAAGCTAAACATCTTTCACATTTGACAAACTAAAGACAAAGCTAAACATCTTACACATTTGACCACAAACTAAAGACAAAGCAACATCTTACACAAACAAATCTAAACACATTTGACCACAAACTAAAGACAAAGCTAAACATCTTTCACATTTGACAAAGCTAAACATCTTCCACAAACTAAAGACTTTGTGGCTAAACATCTTTCACATTTGACCACAAACTAAAGACAAAACTAAACATCTTTCACATTTGACCACAAACTAAAGACAAAGCTAAACATATTTCACATTTGCCCACAAACTAAAGACAAAGCTAAACATCTTTTTACATTTGACCACAAACTAAAGACAAAGCTAAACATATTTCACATTTGACCACAAACTAAAGACAAAGCTAAACATCTTTCACATTTGGCCACAAACTAAAGATTTTGTAGCTAAACATCTTACACATTTGTACAAACTAAAGATTTTGTAGCTAAACATCTTTCACATTTGGCCACAACCAGAAGACAAAGCCAAAACATATTTCATTTGACCACAAACCAAAGACAAAGCTAAACATCTTTCACATTTGGCCACAAACTAAAGATTTTGTAGCTAAACGTCTTTCACATTTGAACACAAATTAAGAAGCTAAAATGCATCACAACGTTTTGAAAAAACAAGATAAAAGAAAAAAGAAGAGAATATGTAAAGAATAAAATTGTATAAAGATATATTCGAAATGATAATCAATATGATGAGGTAGGATAAAGACTAAACATGGAATGAAAAATGTCAAAATTATCTGGAGATTGATACCAATATATATTATCGTTTATTACTTTCAGTGAGCAGTGAGCAGGCTATTCGCCCCTTAAATCCAACTTACCTGTCTGACCCAGCGATTTATTCTTGATGTCAGGTAAGACGGTTGCCCAGGCCTGAGCGTTGAATTTGTTCAGATCTTTTGGGGGACACCAAGTCGATCACGCTAACCAAGCTTGAGAGCAAGAGAGCGTTTGGCCTTTTGGATTTCAAAATCTCTCTCAGAAACTTTTAGACTGATAGAAGACACACATAGCGAAATAAATCATCTATTTCAAAAGGACAAACTTAGAATCTTAGATAGATTCAAGCAGTGTTGGATTAGATTTTTTGAATGTCACATAGAGAATAAATAATATTAGCTCAATTTAAAGAGTTTGAATTATACCAATATTATACTTCACATGATTACATTCAGCAAAAATCAACAACAATGCTTTGCTTCTACATCACATGAATGGTTTTTTTATCCAAATTTTCTTCATTATATTATTTCTAACTTACATGTTCAAGCACAGAATTTTTCAGAAATCGTATCAAACATTCTTTCACTCACACATTGCTATGGGAACAAAACAAGATATTTTGGATGTTTTAATCAACTATAAAAAGCAGCATTCCATGCCAAGACTTGTACAATAACATTTATTTACAAAAAACCTTTATCATTTGTTTCCGATCAAAGCTGCATCGAGTTTACTGTATATTTGACAATTTATACTGAAGTTAAGCGTCATCATCGGAGCGTGAGCCCGCACCAAGGAACGTCGCCCTCCGTACGACAGCTCCCCGTCGCAGCATACCAATTATACTCAAGTTAAACGTACAGCATACACAATTTATACTCAAGTTAAACGTACAGCATACACAATTTATACTCAAGTTAAACGTACAGCATACACAATTTATACTCAAGTTAAACGTACAGCATAGACAATTTATACTCAAGTTGAACACGTACAGCATACAAAGGAATGTGGTAGAAGTCCCTGCACTTCCAAGTTAAACGTACAGCATACAACAATTTATACTCAAGTTAAACGTACTTGAGCATACACAATTTATACTCAGTTGGGTTTTTTTGTTAAACGTACAGCATCATTCAATTTCCTACTTTTCTGGCGTAAAATGAGTTAAACGTACAGCATACACAATTTATACTCAAGTTAAACGTACAGCATACACTTAGAATTTATACTCAATGGTTAACATACGTACAGCATACACAATTTATGGAACTCAAGTTGAACGTACAGCATGATTACAATTTATACTCAAGTTGAACGTACAGCATAGACAATGATATGACATTATACTCAAGTTGAAGTGGTACAGCATACAATGAAAGGAATGTGGTATGAAGTCCCTGCATCTCCGTGCCATGGACATAAAAGTCTGAGTTGTAAGGCGAGTTGCAGGCACGAGCAGCTTTTTGGGTAGCCAACTAAAATATGTGTGTGAATACAATGATGTGACGTGAGTGGAGATATGTGTGAGTACAATGATGTGACGTGAGTGGAAATATGTGTGTGAATGCAATGATGTGACGTGAGTGAAAATATGTGTGTTAATACAATGATGTGACGTGAGTGGAGATATGTGTGTGAATGCAATGATGTGACATGAGTGAAAATATGTGTGTTAATACAATGATGTGACGTGAGTGGAGATATGTGTGAATGCAATGATGTGACATGAGTGAAAATATGTGTGTTAATACAATGATGTGACATGAGTGGAAATATGTGTGTGAATACAATGATGTGACGTGAGTGAAAATATGTGTGTTAATACAATGATGTGACGTGAGTGGAAATATGTGTCATTACAATGATGTGATGTGAGTGGAAATATGTGTCATTACAAAGATGTGATGTGAGTGGAAATATGTGTCATTACAATGCTGTGATGTGAGTGGAAATGTGTGTGTGAATACAATGATGTGACGTGAGTGGAAATATGTGTCATTACAATGATGTGATGTGAGTGGAAATATGTGTGAATACAATGATGTGACGTGAGTGGAAATATGTGTGTGAATACAATGATGTGACGTGAGTGGAGATATGTGTGTGAATACAATGATGTAACGTGAGTGGAGATATGTGTGTGAATACAATGATGTGACGTGAGTGGAGATATGTGTGTGAATACAATGATGTGACGTGAGTGGAAATATGTGTGTGAATACAATGATGTGACGTGAGTGGAAATATGTGTCATTACAATGATGTGATGTGAGTGGAAATATGTGTGTGAATACAATGATGTGATGTGAGTGGAAATATGTGTCATTACAATGATGTGATGTGAGTGGAAATATGTGTGAATACAATGATGTGACGTGAGCGGAAATATGTGTGAATACAATGATGTGATGTGAGTGGAAATATGTGTGAATACAATGATGTGACGTGAGTGGAAATATGTGTCATTACAATGATGTGATGTGAGTGGAAATATGCGTGAATACAATGATGTGATGTGAGTGGAAATATGTGTGAATACAATGATGTGACGTGAGTGAAAATATGTGTGTGAATACAATGATGTGACGTGAGTGGAAATGTTTGTGAATACAATGATATGACGTGAGTGGAAATGTGTGTGAGTACAATGATGTGATGATGTGAGGGAAATGTGTGTGAATACAATGATGTGATGATGTGAGTGGAAATGTGTGTGAGTACAATGATGTGATGTGAGTGGAAATATGTGTGAATACAATGATGTGACGTGAGTAGAAATATGTGTGTGAATACAATGATGTGACGTGAGTGGAGATATGTGTGTGAATACAATGATGTGACGTGAATGGAGATATGTGTGTGAATACAATGATGTGACGTGAGTGGAGATATGTGTGTGAATACAATGATGTGACGTGAGTGGAAATATGTGTGTGAATACAATGATGTGACGTGAGTGGAGATATGTGTGAGTACAATGATGTGACGTGAGTGGAAATATGTGTGTGAATGCAATGATGTGACGTGAGTGAAAATATGTGTGTTAATACAATGATGTGACGTGAGTGGAGATATGTGTGTGAATGCAATGATGTGACATGAGTGAAAATATGTGTGTTAATACAATGATGTGACATGAGTGGAAATATGTGTGTGAATACAATGATGTGACGTGAGTGAAAATAGTGTGTTAATACAATGATGTGACGTGAGTGGAAATATGTGTCATTACAATGATGTGATGTGAGTGGAAATATGTGTGTGAATACAATGATGTGATGTGAGTGGAAATACGTGTCATTACAATGATGTGATGTGAGTGGAAATATGTGTCATTACAATGATGTGATGTGAGTGGAAATATGTGTGTGAATACAATGACGTGACGTGAGTGGAAATATGTGTCATTACAATGATGTGATGTGAGTGGAAATATGTGTGTGAATACAATGATGTGATGTGAGTGGAAATATGTGTCATTACAATGATGTGATGTGAGTGGAAATATGTGTGAATACAATGATGTGACGTGAGTGGAAATATGTGTGAATACAATGATGTGATGTGAGTGGAAATATGTGTGAATACAATGATGTGACGTGAGTGGAAATATGTGTCATTACAATGATGTGATGTGAGTGGAAATATGTGTGAATACAATGATGTGATGTGAGTGGAAATATGTGTGAATACAATGATGTGACGTGAGTGGAAATATGTGTCATTACAATGATGTGATGTGAGTGGAAATATGTATGAATACAATGATATGACATGAGTGGAAATATGTGTGAATACAATGATGTGATGTGAGTGGAAATGTGTGTGAGTACAATGATGTGACGTGAGTGGAAATATGTGTGAATACAATGATATGACGTGAGTGGAAATGTGTGTGAGTACAATGATGTGATGATGTGAGTGGAAATGTGTGTGAATACAATGATGTGATGATGTGAGTGGAAATGTGTGTGAGTACAATGATGTGATGATTTGAGTGGAAATGTGTGTGAATACAATGATGTGATGATGTGAGTGGAAATGTGTGTGAGTACAATGATGTGATGATGTGAGTTGAAATGTGTGTGAGTACAATGATGTGATGATGTGAGTGGAAATGTGTGTGTGAGTACAATGATGTGATGATGTGAGTGGAAATGTGTGTGAGTACAATGATGTGATGATGTGAGTGGAAATGTGTGTGAATACAATGATATGACATGAGTGGAAATGTGTGTGAGTACAATGATATGACATGAGTGGAAATGTGTGTGAGTACAATGATGTGATGATGTGAGTGGAAATGTGTGTGAGTACAATGATATGACATGAGTGGCAATGTGTGTGAGTACAATGATGTGATGATGTGAGTGGAAATGTGTGTGAATACAATGATGTAACGTGTGTCGAAATGTGTGTGATTTCGTTGCTGTGTTCTTTTGTTTCAATGTGATGTGAGTGTGTAGTCATTAGAAGATTGACACAGCTTACATGAATAGGAAAAACTGCAAAATTCCCACATAATTTCTTTTGTTAGGCTTGTTGGGTTTTTCTGAGTCTACGTGTGTATATAAATTATATGTATTTGTGTGTGTGTGTGTGTGTGTGTGTGTGTGTGTTTGTGCAGTGTGTGGTTTTGAAGGGAGGAGATGGGGGTGCATCTGAGAATGGAAGGTCATGAGTGTTAATCTGTGTGGGGTGTTTTCTTATTTTCTTTACGGTATGGCAACTTTTTTGGTGGTGTTGTTTTCTTCATTCCATCTTCAGTCAGGTTTAGGGTTCTGTATTTCTTCTGTTTAGGAGACAAAGATGTAGCATTTCACACGAAAAGAAACCTTATTTATTCAGCGTTTTGCTCAAAATAATGTGTATTGTTCTTTGTTGTTGTTAATGTTGTTTTCTGTTTTTCAGGGTGATTTTTAGGTTTCATAACTTCATAAAATTGTTGACTGTAAGATGATAGAAATCAAATAATATCCCTTTATAAACAAAACAAAATTGTTTTAAAATGTTCGTAGTGAATTGATATGTACCTTTGCAATAGTTCATCTGGAAGAGACTTTCTTCTCTTTAGTATGTATGAATTGATGTCACGTCCAAGCATATTCCGAATCTTTTACCATCAAGTTCCTCAAGGCCGCCTTCTCGAGACATAAGAATGTCAATAACCTTCAAACAAAGATGCACATTTAGATATGAGGTACAAATATTAAGGAATAGAATTGTAATATATATATATATATATATATATATATATATATATATATATATATATATATATATATATATATATATATATATATATATATATATATATGTGTGTCTATGTCGATATATTATATATTCTTATACTTTTCTGCTCTCAATATATAAGTTGGTGTGGTCATTGAACGTTTACAATAAAATAAAAGACGGATTCAAAATGTGATGATAAAGTAGGGAGAAGTGATGTTATTGTTGATGTTGGTTGTAAGTTTGCTGTTTCGGTTAGGTAAAGGAGATAATTTGCTAGTACGTGTATTACATCTCTCTCGGAAAACTGCACAGAGGTATGTTAGGCCAAGACGTTACAGTCAAGAAATACGTTTCACATCATTTTCAGTTGAAAGTCCATTGACGGTATTGCTTACCATGTAGACATTTTTTGTTTTCACCCTTTCTTCCTGAATTCTTTTACTGACCCTTCATATTTTCTTTATGACATCACCACTTTTAATTTCCCTATCTTCTATATATTTTCTAGCTGGATTCTGTCTATTCAGTAGCATAGAGAAAGACTGAGTAAGCAAGTTATCTTTATTCTAAAAATGTATTTAGATCTACCACAGGTAGTTTCAAAAGAAAAAATTGTTCCTGGATTTCCACGGTTGCTTTCATTCACTAGAAGACTGGCACAGTTGGAACCACCATGATGGCTATTTCTTTTCAATATCATTTTTTCCATCATTAGAACTAGAAACATCGATTTCATGAATCAGCAATGAAAACAGGTTTACCTGAGAGGGGGAGAGCTGCTGTTTGATGTCCTTCCGTGACATGTGGAAAATAAGGTACTGGAACTTTGACTGAAGTACTTTGGGCCACTTCTTGTAGGGACCCAACTTCCTGATGATGTTTTGCACCAAACGTTTGAGAGAGCTTTTAGGAATAAACCTCAAAATGTTTGGATGTGACAAGGCAATCAGCTTCCGACTGGAGAAAAGGATAATAAAATAATTGTTGTTTTACAATATGTCGACTCATTACTTATACAATACGGTCATTAAATCATATGATCATAAATAGAAAATGTTATTTTAAAATAGATTTAGATTAAGATAAGATTAAATAATGATACTTTATTCATCACTTCTGTGAAATTCTTTTTACAGAAATCCCTAAAGGGCTAAAACATGACTAGGAAATATACTAAATTCGATATATCATATATGAAAGTCATGCATTAATGTACATTAACGTTCGAAACTAATTAAGCATTTTAAAGGTAAATGTTCAAATAAATATAGTATTCTTTAAAAAAAAGTTAAAATTTGCATGTAAACATATCAAAGTATATGACGTGTAAATTGTAAATTTCTTTTGAGGTTTTAAAAAAGGTATGTGTAAATTGTAAGTTTCTTTTGAGGTTTAAAAACGGTATGTGTAAATTGTAAGTTTCTTTTAAGGTTTAAAACGGTATGTGTAAATTGTAAGTTTCTTTTAAGGTTTAAAACGGTATGTGTAAATTGTAAGTTTCTTTTGAGGTTTAAAAACGGTATGTGTAAATTGTTAGTTTCTTTTGAGGTTTAAAACGGTATGTGTAAATTGTAAGTTTCTTTTAAGGTTTTAAAACGGTATGTGTAAATTGTAAGTTTCTTTTGAGGTTTTAAAACGTTATTGGTAAATTGTAAGTTTCTTTTGAGGTTTTATAACGTTATTGGTAAATTGTAAGTTTCTTTTGAGGTTTTAAAACGTTATTGGTAAATTTTAAGTTTCTTTTGAGGTTTAAACAGTATGAGTAAATTTGTAAGTTTCTTTTGAGGTTTTAAAAAGATATGGGCAGACAGACACACATATAAATCATTCATATTTTACACAACATGATAGTATTATTAAGTAAGGAGTAAAAGCCTGGAATGCATTGGCTATCAAAAACACAAACAAAGTTGAGTTAGTTTGACACCAATAGATAACTCTGACATTGTGCGTCATTTAAAACTTTAATATTAGACTCAAAACAAAGCGAGCAAGCTGGCAGGCGAGACGGAGAGACAGACATAGGAAAGAGAGGGAGGAGAGAGGGAGAGTGAAAGAGAGAGAGGGAAAGAAGAGTAGATAGAGAGGGAGAGAGAGAGAGGGAAGAGAGAAGAGAGGGAGAGAGAGAGAGAGAGAGAGAGAGAGAGAGAGAGAGAGAGAGAGAGAGAGAGAGAGAGACAGAGTGAAAGAGAGAGAGGGAGAGAGAGAAGAGAGAGAGAGAGAGAGAGAGAGAGAGAGAAGAGAGAGAGAGAAAGAGAGAGGGCGAGAGAGAGAGAGAGAGAGAGAGGAGGAGCGAGAGAGGCAGAGAGACAAAGAGGGCTTCTTTGAGAGATAAATAGAGAGGCAGAGACCTTTAATGATTGTGGGAGGTGCAGTGGGTGGATTGAGAGAGAGAGGAATGGGAGGAGAGGGAGGAGAGGGGAGGTCCCAGTAGGAGAAGAGGGAGACAAAAAAAAAAGTTGCCTGCAAGAGAGATGGCAGTCTTGGATCTGAGGTAGACAGACAAAACAGACAGACAGATTGACAGACAGACAGAACTCGTGACAGAGGTGAAAATGGGGGGGGGATAAGGGTAGGGATGTGAAAGGATAAGGCAGTTGGGTCGTGATCTTTGAAGGGCCGACAGGATCTTACTTTGACTTCAGAAGAAGAAGTTAGAATAAAAAATTGAAAAGGGAAATGCTATTATGGAAGCAAGAAATAATGAATAAATAACTTTGACAAAACGGAGAAAATTAAAATCAAGATATAAAAATGGCTGGAAGGTTTCAAGACACAAACAACTTACAGCATCCCGAAATTTCGTAAATTGACTGTCTTCAACACTGCTGGTGTTACTCTAGTCCCATGCAGGCTTGACAATTCTCTTCTTTCTTTTTCTTCGTTTTTATCTCTCGAATTTTCAGTTCCTTCTCCTCCTGTTTAATTTCTGTGTCTTCTATTATTGAAAGTTCATTACCTTACCACAGAAGTTGATGTCTCTCTTCTAAACTCTCTCTCTCTCTCTCTCTCTCTCTCTCTCTCTCTCTCTCTCTCTCTCTCTCTCTCTCTCTCTCTCTCTCTCTCTCTCTCTCTCTCTCTCTCTCTCTCTCTCTCTCTCTCTCTCTCTCTCTCTCTCTCTCTCTCTCTCTCTCTCTCTCTCTCTGTCTTTGTCTGTCTGTCTGTCCGTCTGTCTCTGTCTGTCTGTCTGTCTGTCTCTCTCTCTCTCTTTCTCTCTCTCTCTCTCTCTCTCTACTCTCTCTCTCTCTCTCTCTCTCTCTCTCTCTCTCTCTCTCTCTCTCTCTCTCTCTCTCTCTCTCTCTCTCTCTCTCTCTCTCTCTCTCTCTGTGTCTTTGTCTGTCTGTCTGTCCGTCTCACTGTCTGTCTGTCTGTCTGTCTGTCTGTCTCTTTCTCTCTCTCTCTCTCTCTCTCTGATTACAAACTCACAACATTATCCACCTACAACATGTCTTTTTTATACAAAAACGTTATAACCAGTGTCATTATGATTACAAACTCACAACATCACTATTCAACTACAACCTCTCTCTCTTATACAAAAACTTTATAACCAGTGTCATTATGATTACAAACTCACAACATTACTCTCTCAACTCTCAACATGTCTTATACAAAAACGTTATAACCAGTGTCATTGTGATTACAAACTCACAACATTACTATTCAACTACAACATCTCTTTTATACAAAAACGTTATAACCAGTGTTATTGTGATTACAAACTCTCTCTCTTGCCTTATAGGTACAACATGTCTTTTATACAAAAACGTTATAACCAGTGTTATTGTGATTAAAAACTCACAGCATTACTATTCAACTACAACATGTCTTTTATACAAAAACGTTATAACCAGTGTTATTGTGATTAAAACCTCACAACATTACTTTTCAGCTACAACATGTCTTTTATACAAAAACGTTATAACCAGTGTTATTGTGATTACAAACTCACAATATTACTATTCAGCTACTACATGTCTTTTATGAAAAAACTTTATGGAGGATTTATAAAAGGATGAAATATTAATAAAGGGTCATTGCTACCTTCCGTCTCCGATGGGACTAGGTATCGATCCACCGCTTGACCTCACGAACTTTTGGTTGACAGTTTGCTAAACACAAACTCTTTTTTAAAGGATGTTAAACAAACACTTTTTATTGTATAATATCGTTGCATTGGTTATAACCAAACCAAACCCACCTCTTCCTTCTCCGCATTGGCCACCCAATACGTAATACAAACATGAATTTTATTTATTTTTAACGTACATGCTGGGTTTCCGCATTGGCCACCCAATACGTAATACAAACAGTATTTCTCTCACGCTATTTTCAGAATAATTGATTTATGTCATTGAACTATGCCATTGTTATCATTATCTTCTTCTTCTTCTTCTCGTTCATCATCATCATCATCTTTTACTTCTTCCTCCTCCTCCTTGTCATACATCATGTCATCATCATCACCATCAAAATCATCACAATCTTCATCATCATCATCTTTGATTTCATCATCGTATAGTCCCATCATCGTCATCTTCTTCTTCATTGGCCACCCATTACTAATACAAACAGGACACGCAGAATTGATCATCATAGAATCATCATCATCATCATCATCATCATCCTCGTAATACGTAACGTCAAACAGGACACTCAGAATTGAATTCATCATCACTTTTGTCGTTGTCGTCATCATAATCATCAATACGTAATACAAACAGGACACGCAGAATTGATTTCATAGAACCCACCTCTTCCTTCTCCGCATTGGCCACCCAATACGTAATACAAACAGGACACGCAGAATTGATTTCATAGAACACATCTCCTGATACGTCATGTAGGGACAGTCTGCCACAGAAAGCATCCAGGTGTGTTTTCTTCATTTTCTTCATTGATCTACACAAAACAGGTTTCTGAAAAACAATCAGATATTTCATAAGGGCCTGACATAGATGTAACATTAACTTACAAACACCGTACATCAAAAATTAAAGTATGATCTATAGTGTCAGAATATTAAGTCTTTCTTTTTTTCTTCTTTAATGGTCCAATCTTCAACCACTGATTGTAACATGCACTAATTTTATTGAAGTTTAACAAGACTGTGGAACAAACTGGCAACAGAGATTTAAGTCATTAGTAGCACTGAAAACTCCAAAAAGCATCATTGATTCCTGTTAAAAACAGTTAGTATAAAGAAGAAGTTAAAGGGATTGTCAGGTATCTAGAGGCCAACAGAAAAGAGACCGGCTTAGAATAAGCGTGGACAAAAGTAGTTGTTACATGGTGTGGTCATTACGAAGTCATGGGGGAAAGCAATTCAAGCTTGATTTTAGATATGATGAAGGGGTTTGGGGAGAGGTTTGGGGGGGGGGGGGAACGAAGTAAACGATGACACGACATGGTGGTTTTAGCTTGCTGGGTGTTTTTGTTTTTATTTTTGGTTTTGGTTTTTTGGTTTTGTTTTTGCTTTTGTTTTGTGATTTTGTTAGTTTTTGTGTTGTTTTTTTTTTTGGGTGGGGGGGGCGGTGGAGGGAGGGATATTTGATTTCACCCACATCCACGATTTTAGGCATGATTTTGTTATTTGTTTTTTCTCAACCATGGGATCTTCAGGGTGCACAGATTATTGTAATCAGCACACGAGACGTCATTTGTATCTTCCGTCTCCAAGGGAACTAGATGTCACTCCACCTACATGGAACATAGCGGTGGGTTTTGCGCGAAAAATCTCAAGAAAATTTCCCAACCTGTCGGACATCAACCTATGATCTTTTGGTTGATAGTTGATAGTCGACCTTACCTGTGGACCAGCCAACCCCCCCCCCCCCCCCCCCCGATTTGAAGGTCAATTATAAACAACACATGTAGCTACTCGACTCGTTATGAAATATTATATCAATGAATAAAGAACAATTGCATTTCAATGTTGATGGATAAAATGGGAAAGTTGATAAATAAAAATATTTATCCAACAGGAATTTTTAAAACCTACATTGCTGTGCAGATGAAAGTTATATATTATATGGGTTTTTTTTTCTTTTTCTTTTCTATTTTATTGGGGGGGGGGGGGGTGTTGTTGTTGGGATTTTTGGGTAAAGGCTGTATTATTTATTTCGTGGGTTTTGTTATTGTTGTTGTTGTTGTGTTGTTGTCGTTTTGTTTTGGGTTTGTTTTGTTTCTTTGTTGGTTGTTGTTTTGATTTGTTTGTTTGTTTTTGTTGTTGTTGAGGTGGGCGGTTGGGGGGGAGGGGGGGGGTTCGTTGTTGCTGTTGTTTTTAGTTTTTTGTTTTGTTCTGTTTCTTTGAATAAATTCTTTCTGAAGACGTGACATTTATTTGAAAGTACAGTTGGAGAACATATCCTCTTAAAGCTGATTACAAAAGGCATTCTTCTCAACAGCTTAAAACTAATTGTTTGCTGATAATCTTAATTGATATAAAATTAATCTATTAACAACATTTCAAGGATAGAATTTATTGTTAGTTTGTAGGGGGGGGGGGATACCCTAAAACATCCAATGGTAATGTAGTTACCTTGAAAAGCATATAAACTCGTGGATGCAAGGCGCTGAAAACTTTCTCCAACATTTCCATGTCGCTCTTAGAACGACTTTGAATCAGTTTTGGTAAGTTGCTCGCAAATTCAGAAAAAGTGTGTGAAATTTGCAAGCCGTCAAAGATTGTCGAAATTTCTTTCAGGAAATCTAATGAAAGCCTAGGCACAGTTGTGTCGGCTTTGAACCAGGTCCTCGTGAAGACAGAAACAACTTGGGTTCTTAGGCAAGATAGGTTCTTGGGTGAACTCTGACATACCTTATAATAGGATTGGAACCTTAAGCAGGTTGTTTGAAAATTGTCATGTGGAATATGGTATCTAAAACTATGTTCAGTTTAAAGCGCTTAAGTTCGAGAAAGTCAGCTGTTAGTAGATTTTAGCCTACAATCAGTGAATACGAAAGGGAGAGAGAGAGAGAGAGAGAGAGAGAGAGAGAGAGAGAGAGAGAGAGAGAGAGAGAGAGAGACAGAGAGAGAGAGAGAGAGAGAGAGAGAGAGAGAGAGAGAGAGAGAGAGCGAGAGAGAGAGAGAGAGAGAGAGAGAGAGAGAGAGAGAGAGAGAGAGAGAGAGAGAGAGAGAGAGAGAGAGAGAGAGAGAGAGAGAGAGAGAGAGAGAGAGAGAGAGAGAGAGGGAGGAAGGAGAGAGAGAGTGGAAGGTTCAGATCTAGAATGAAATAAAAATATGAAAATAAGTAAGTAATAAAAGGTGAGAAGGAGATAGAGAGAAGGAGAGAAATAGAGAGAGAGAGAGAGAGAGAGAGAGAGAGAGAGAGAGAGAGAGAGAGAGAGACAGAGAGACAGACAGAAGACAGACAGACAGACAGACAGACAGACAGACAGATAGAGACAGAGACAGAGACAGAAAGGGAGAAAAAAGGCAGGGAAGAAGAAAAAAAGGGAAGAAAGAAAGGGAGAGAGACGTGTGAGTATGGGAAACAAGAACGAAAAAATAGGATAACTATAAGACTAGATCTATATCTCACTGGATCTAGAAAGAAGAAATGATAGAGAATGAATGAAACAAAGTATCAATCAAGGCAAACATTTACACTGAAGGTGCGAAATAATATAAATTACAAATGTATCGATGCAATAAGGGAACAGAGTAAACAACTTATCTGAAATTTCAAAAAATGCCAGTGCTAGCTGATGCTTTCCAATTATCCGAGAAGAGAGAGTAGAGAGAGAGAGTTCTGTTGTTCTGACAGACAGACAGACAGACAGACAGTTATATTTCGCCATGACCTTGTGTTATGCCTTGGAAATGCTGTTTAGTTCTTTTCAGAGACAGAGACTTTTCTTTTTTTGAGAGAGAGAGGGAGAGAGAGAGTGTTCTGTTTTCTTATTGTTGGTTGTTGTGTTCTTGTGTTGTTTGGGAGGGAGAGAGAGAGGAGAGGAAAGGGTTCGGTTTCCTTGTTTATTTGTCAGACAGACAGACAGAGACAGAGACAGACCAAGAGAGAGACAGAGACAAAGAGAGACAGAGACAGAGACAGAGACAGAGTTCTGTCTTCCTCTCTCTATGAATGTGTCATAAAAAAAGCAGATACTCTCTCTCTCTCTCTCATCTCTGTGCCGTACTATGTACATCTAATAATGATCTGAGCAACAATAATATTGATGTACAACAACCCTATTATTTTGCAACATAAAATTCTCTCACTCAAATCTATAGTGATGCCTGTCAACTTATAACATTGATGTAGAGCAACATAATATTGATCACCCCAACATTATATTGATGTAGAGCAACCCTAATACTTGCCAGTGAGCAACATGTGGGTGATGTAGAGTAACCCTAATATTGATGTTCAACAATAATATCCACCCCACAGTTCAACCCTACTATTGAGGGACAGCAACATAACATTGATGTGGTTTTATATTGATGTAGAACAACCCTAATATTGATGTAGAACAACCCTAATATTGATTCATCAACCTAATATTGATATAGAACAACCCTAATATTGATGATGATTTCCCCCTAATATTGATGTAGAACAACCCTAATATTGATTAGAACAACCCTAATATTGATGAAGCATAGCTTCTGCTGCCCCCATAATATTCCCCCAAAGAAAGCAATGCCTATGAGACATACACACAGTCATGTATAATATTGATGTAGAGCAGCATTATATTGATGTAGAGCAAACGGGAAGTGTAAAATACATTGATGTAGAGCAATCATAATATTGACTGTAGCATCGGTGGCAGCATTTAGGCTGTAGGACAAGCATAATAGTTCGAGCAAACCCAGGTCCGTCGTTATGTTCCAACCCTATCTTTATTGCAAATTAGAACAACCTAATGTTGATGTAAGCAACCCTGTGTTGATGTAGAACAACCCTAATGTTGATGTAGAACAACCCTAATGTTGCTATAATCAAGATACAACTCCTAA
>JAXRKP010000243.1:55000-65000 GCA_037039925.1 Doris montereyensis
AAACCAATTGATTGGTTGGTCGTAATGTCAGTATTTCATAGTGTCCTCTACCGCTCGTACCCGAAACAAACCAATTGATTGGTTGGTCGTAATGTCAGTATTTCATAGTGTCCTACCGCTCGTACCGAAACAAACCAATTGATTGGTTGGTCGTAATGTCAGTATTTCATAGTGTCCTACCGCTCGTACCGAATAAACCAATTGATTGGTTGGTCGTAATGTCAGTATTTCCACGGTGTCCTACCGCTCGTATCGAAACAAACCAATCATAAACACTGTCGGGCACATGGGTCTGACACAACCACTATGAGGTAGAATTAGGCCAAAGCAAAAACACCAAATCACCAACAGTAAACAAAAACAAACCAAACACACGCATAATCACGCACACACACATACACACACGTGTGCGCGCACACACACACACGCATACAGACACACACAAGTTGCAAAGTATTTTGATTAATTTTTTCTCTTTCTTGTTGTATTGAATTATATCATATTTACAAAGCATCTATCAAAATTGACACTTGCATTTGAACTATTTATTTTGAGCTTCAGAATACCCAAATGTAAAAAGCAATCGTATCCAGCATGCATGCATGAATACATCTATTCATCTATCCATCTATCCATCTATCCATCTATCCATAATAATGTGTTTAATGTAGATTTAAAAAATTATCCCCTGTTTCTCACCGCCACCCCATTTCCCAGAATCCCAATTGATATTCCTCAGCACTTAATTTTTCGCATTTCTAGAACAATGTTGTTTGTGTCTAGACAAACAGAGTGCTTATTTGCCAGTTAATCTCTACCTTGCAAAAGTCCTTTGCGTCAAGCTGTGTAATGGCATCTGGTTCCAGGTGCGACAGAGCAGTTCCGGTCAGGTTGAGCAAAAACCTTTCAGGCAGCCGTCCTAAAAGAGACGATATACACTTTAATCAGGCGTGAATGAGTGCCCAGCTATAGGTAGAGAAAATCATGTCAGAGTGTTAGTACGAAGCGCCTAACAGGCTGCTGTATTTTATGCTCCCAGAGGAACTGAATACAATAGACCGCTGAGAGAAAACAATTGCACAGTTAGTGAGCCTGTCTTTGTGCAGGATACGGACTTTAAATTATCTTCATCTTTATTTTCTTTTTTTTCCAAAACATATGGATAGTAAAGTTCAAAAGTTGCCATAGTTCCCAAATATTTTTTGTGCAACAAAATTATGAGGTCATAAGTCTGTGTGTACAAATCCTAGCTTCACTAGCCTGCATATTTGGGGAAACTATAACATGCTGTTTCTCACCACCCAAGTGCTGGAAAGTACACCCCTGACACACCAACATCCTGTTCAATGGGATGACTGTGTATTGCCTGTTGTTTTTAACACTGCTGTTCCAGCAGTGTTAAAAACTACAGGCAATACACGGTCATCCATTGAACAGGATATAGGTTTCTCATCTATGAGATTTTGTGGTCGAGTGAATAGACTGCCAGCCTTAGAATCAAGAGGTCCTGAATTCAAATCCTTACAATGCTAGTCCACTGTTGTGGTCCTCATGGAAGACAATTAACTCGAATTTCTTCACTGATTCAGGCGTAAATGGTGGTGAAACCTGTTACTCTCAGCATCATGTCAGGAGTACTATCGCTTGTTCCTCTTCACATTGTTAAAACTGGAGTAGACCCAGCACTACAATCCACAGCGAACATGAAAGAATTTTACTGGAGTATTTTTTTTACCTGAGACCCTAAGCCTGTGAGCCATGGGTACTTTTTGACATGAGACCCTAAGCTTATGAGCCATGGGTATTTTTTGACATGAGACCCCAAGCCTGTGAGCCATCGATACTTTTTGACATGAGACCCCAAGCCTGTGAGCCATGGGTACGTTTTGACATGAGACCCCAAGCCTGTGAGCAATGGGTATTTTTTTACATGAGACCCCAAACCTGTGAGCCATGGGTATGCTTTTACATAAGACCCCAAGCCTGTGAGCCATGGGTGCTTTTTGACATGAGACCCTAAGCCTGTGAGCCATGGGTGCTTTTTGACATGAGACCCTAAGCCTATGAGCCATGGGTGCTTTTTGACATGAGACCCTAAGCCTGTGAGCCATGGGTATTTTGTGACATGATACCCCAAGCCTGTGAGCCATGGATACGTTTTGACATGAGACCCTAAGCCTGTGAGCCATGGGTGCTTTTTGACATGAGACCCCAAGCCTGTGAGCCATGCTTAGCTCAGTGGGTAGAGCGTATGACTACCACACAGGAGGTTTGAGTTCGATTCCCAGTTCGGGAATTTTTTCCTACCCTGCTGTCGACGCAGCAGCGAAATGGGTAGCTATGTCTTTTCGGACTTGCCGAAATGGCTAGCTAGGTCTTTTCAGAGTCGGTGAAATGGGTAGCTAGCTCTTTTCAGACTCGGCGAAAGTAGAGGTGGCGGACGTTGAAAGCAATGGCAGACTATTATATTATGCCGTACACTAATAAAAACCAGGCATCTACTCTTGGTTCTCCTGTGGGTATGAAACTTACTGTACTGTACATGTGCCTGGAAGGAACATCAATTCTTATTTGGACAACTGCACTGACCGTAAAGGAAACGAATCTTTAATTCGTTAATACCTGTACACGGCCATCTGATGAAATGAAACGAATCTTTAATTCGTTAATACCTGTACACGGCCACATGATGACTTATGAAAAAATACGCTTGAATGAAGAAAAAGTATATAGGAGAGCAAATCGCTGGTATCGAGCACAACTATACCTTCAGATTGGAAGGACGTTGGATAATCAGTGTAATGACAAAAACCAGAATGAAAATCTGTGTATGGAATTGTTGCATGACTCACAACTCAGAAAAAAGGATTACCATTTTATGGCCTTTTGACCAAATTGGGAGCTTGAACACCAGTATTGCTCTATACCAGCGAAATGTTTGAGCAATGAACGTCGAATTACCTGCGATGCATTTAAGACTGTCGAACACGTCTGGGGGAGGGGTAATCGAGTCATTGACTGTATGTTTGTCTGCAATGTAGTTGGCTACAGTGACACCCAACGTACCAAGGAAATCAGGCTTTTTGGTTCAAACACTTGTGACATTTGTCAATCCTTTCAAAGATTGTTCTGTTGAGGAAATAAAGATAATAACTGTGAATTAAACACGTTATCGAAGAGTTTTAAAATGACATGATAATTACTTAACAACTTTTAAAAAAATAATGGCAACCATAATATGGTATTGTTTTAAAACTCATGGCAACCATTATATGGTATTGGTTTTAAAACTAATGGTCTCTCATTATATGGTATTGTTTTAAAACTCATGGCAACCATTATATGGTATTGTTTTAAAACTCATAACAACCATTATATGGAAATGTTTTGATTAACAATAACAAACCTCCTTACCTTTCTTCCTAACTGATAATTTCCTTGTGATGAGTAACTGACTTTTACTCTTATCAGATTTGACAATTCATTCTAATCCTTGTGATGAGTAATTGACTTTTACTCTTATCAGATTTGACAATTCGTTCTAATCCTTGTGATGAGTAACTGACTTTTACTCTTATCAGATTTGACAATTCATTCTAATCCTTGTGATGAGTAACTGACTTTTACCCTTATCAGAGTTGACAATTCATTCTAATCCTTGTTAATTGTGAGTGTTATTTATTATTTAGTTGACGCCAGACTGAAAACTCTGTATAAAGTTAAATACAAAATAAAGAAAAATCAGAAAAAACCCTGCATACTTACAGAATATCCTTTGCATCCATCTGCTCTGCATCTGTTTCATTCAAACAGCAAATAGCTTGAGGAAATCTTTCTAGCATCTCAACAGTGTTGGACTGATTGACAAGTTTGCACAGACTCTTTGAAAAAGCCTAGAAAGACAGAGTATCCAAAGTATCCATTAAATGGCTGTAAAAAACGTCAAACCCATCCCAAATAATTGTGTGCAAACATTTTCATTAAATACGTGTACATCATTTATAAAGTCAACAACTTTAGATGTTGATTTTTGGCCTTGCAGGAATAAGAAGTTTAAAACTTACAAGATAGTTTCTCATAACAAGCAAAATAAAGTTTTTCTTTGGGTTTTTTCTGCTTTTATATTTTTGGGGCTGTCAGAAAACATGAATTTATTGTATTTATTCTTTTATACAGTTTGTTTTTTTAATGTGTATATTAGTAATGCTATTTTTTTATCTTTCAGGAGGAATAAAGTGTTTACACAGAGCGACTTTACACTGTTCAACAATGCCATTCTCACCCCATCTTCATTTTTGGGTCCTCGTCTAATGACGGCCTTTAGTGTGCAATCATCAAGGCCAGCCTTGTCGAAATCACTCTCATTTTTCAATCTCAAGGGGGCAAGACCCCCCTAATCTAAGTACATCATTCGCAGTCCAGTTGGAGATGTCTGCTCCAAACACCTAAAGGAAAAACAGAAATGCCTGTCATTTAAATTGAGCAAAAACTTGCATTGTTTATTCATATAACAAGAAACCTGTCTGTGCCTGTCTGTCTGTCTGCCTGTCTGTCTGTCCGCCTCTCTCTCTCTCTCTCTCTCTCTCTCTCTCTCTCTCTCTCTCTCTCTCTCTCTCTCTCTCTCTCTCTCTCTCTCTCTCTCTCTCTCTCTCTCTCTCCCCCTCTCTCTCTCTCTCTCTCTCTCTCTCTCTCTCTCTCTCTCTCTCTCTCTCTCTCTCTCTCTCTCTCTCTCTCTCTCTCTCTCTCTCTCTCTCTCTCTCTCTCTCACTCTCTCTCTCTCTCTCTTCTTCACTCTTCTTCTCTCTCCCCCCTCTCTCTCTCTCTCTCTCTCTCTCTTCTCTTCACTCTCTCTCTCTCTCACTCTCTCTCTCTCCCTCTCTCTCTCTCTCTCTCTCTCTCTCTCTCTCTCTCTCTCTCTCTCTCTCTCTCTCTCTCTCTCTCTCTCTCTCTCTCTCTCTCTCTTTCTCTCTCTCTCTGTTCTCTCTCTCTCTTTTTTTCTCTCTGTCTTGTTCTCTCTCTCTCTTTTTTTCTCTCTGTCTGTCGGTCTGTCCGTCTGTCTGTCTGTCTGTCTGTCTTTCTCCTTCTCTCTCTTTTCCTCTCTATCTGGTCAAATTTTGCTTTCAGCCTGTTTAAAAAGGGGACACAATTGAGTGCAGTATTATGAACATCATGTATGCAATAATGGAATGATACGATGTTAAATAAGTTACAATACCTTGATTCTGCTATCACTGACATTACTGCTAGAAACATACCTGTTTCATCCTTAACATAGTCATAGCAATGGACTCACTTCATCAACCTTTAGGGCTAGGGCTGCTTTTTGTTCTTCACTCCAGTCTTCATTCTCTTGAAAGAAATCAATTGCTTCCGAAAACTCTTCTCTTGTGAGTCCTCTTATAAACGCAGGACTGATGACTTTTTTGAAGTGAGGAAACTGTGACAGTCTGTCCACTTTGACACCTTTGACGAAAGAAGGAAAGAAGAAATGAAACCAGTGGTAAACCAACGGGTACTGTGGACAGAGCAAATACGTTGAATTCTAACACGAGGATCTTTCATGACTCTGTGATTTACGTAAACTTCTTTAAGTTTTGAAAAGTGTAAATGAGTGCTGGGCTGAGGGGAAAAGAGCCAAATTACGTGTATGCTACTGAGGTATATCTGATAAGCAGTTGTTTTGTTTCGTACTTTGCAAGAGTCTTAAAGGGAATTAAATTGTGAAATTGTGAAGTCAGTGAGCATGTACTCACTGAGGAAGTTTTTGAATTTTCCAGAAAATTTAACATTGTCAAGAATAGACAAAAGAATAATTACATTTGCTATTAGTTAAACATAGAATATGAAAAATTACGTAAATAAGCAAAACAAAGAGAAAAAAAAAACGACACAAAAAAAGCACAGCGATAAAACAAGAACAAATGGTCTGACCGACAACAAATACGAAAAGTTTGGTTTGATTTCACCACATTCATTTCTCCAAATGTTCCAATAGTTTTGTTTTGTGTCAATGAATTATAATCGTTTCCAAGGAATCAATTTAATTCAATTGTTGCCTATATTATTCTTGTAAAGGCCGAAAATCAAACAGACTTTGGCGTGTAGTTGTGTCCCTTTAACACTTTCTGAAAGCAGTAACTGTTATCAAGGGGGAAAACCGTGACTGTACCCAGGTTGCTGGTTAAAGTCCACACAGCGGTTGCCAGCTCTTCAGCTTGCTCTTCTCCTCAGCTACAAGCGTGACGCTGTGATCGTCTGCCTCAACCTGCTTGACTCTGTCATTCACCGAATCCAGTATGGAATCACTCATAGCAGCAAAAACTTTCTTGGCTTTCTGTCAAAGGTTAAGGAAAATTGAAACAAAGAAACAATTATTTATATAGGAAATTAATATTTAATGTAATTTTGATGCTCATCGATATCAAGGAGAAAAACGTGTATATACATGTATAATGTATTTAATTAACTGTAGACAGTTTGATGTAGTTAAAACTATATAGATATTAACTGTAGACAGTTTGATGTAGTTGAAACTATATAGATCTAGCTGCCAACATTTTCAAATATTAAAATACAGACTCTGACTGCGTAAGATAATTCTTTCTTGCACGGCGGGGGATTCGGTGGTCTAGGAGGTAAGGTGTCGGCATTTCAACCAAAAAGGTAGTGCTTTCGAACCTCCTCGCCAACGGTTGAAAATCTTTCACGATTTTTATCGAACAAAACCTACCCCCCCCCCCCACTGGTCCAGGTAAGTGAATCGACACCTAGTCTCATCGGAGACGGACGACAAAAAGGAGGTGCCGTGTGCACATAACAAGACTGTGTGCAAGTTAAAGATCATTTGGTTCTTTACAGGGCAGTCCGGACAAAATTTAAAATCATACCAAAAAACCCGAGATTGTCTTAGTTGTGGATGTGGGTAAATAAAATTAAAAAATCAAACCTTGCACAACGGCCCGTTATATTCTACAAAAAATCCCTTAAAAGTACATTTCAAAATGGCCGTCGTTTGCCGGCCGGTAGTTTCTGGCTAAAAAATGGCGTCTTCGGAAGCCTTTAACTTAATGGTTGTTTCTTTAAATTAATACAGTTAAAATGGCAATGTCTTCATATGGACTGTTTCAATGTAAAACAGTTAACCCTCATGTGTAGTCTGTTAACTTAATGGGTTGTTAGTCTTTAAATTAAATACAGTTAACCCTCATATGTATTCTGTTCAATGTAAATACAGTTAACCCTCATATGTAGTCTGTTCAATGTAAATACAGTTAACCCTCATGTGTAGTCTGTTCAATGTAAATACAGTTAACCCTCATATGTGTTCTGTTCTGTAAATACACCCTCATATGCGTTCTGTTCAATGTAAATACAGTTAACCCTCATATGTAGTCTGTTCAATGTAAATACAGTTAACCCTCATGTGTAGTTCTGTTCAATGTAAATACAGTTAACCCTCATATGTAGTCTGTTCAATGTAAATACAGTTAACCCTCATATGTGTTCTGTTCAATGTAAATACACCCTCATATGCGTTCTGTTCAATGTAAATACAGTTAGTCCTCATATGTGTTCTGTTCAATGTAAATACAGTTAACCCTCATATGCGTTCTGTCTAATGTAAATACAGTTAACCTCATACGTTCTGTTCAATGTAAATACAGTTAACCCTCATAGTTCTGTTCAATGTAAATACAGTTAACCCTCATATGTGTTCTGTTCAATGTAAATACACCCTCATATGTTCTGTTCTGTTCAATGTAAATACAGTTAGTCCTCATATGTGTTCTGTTCAATGTAAATACAGTTAACCCTAATGTGTGTTCTGTTCAATGTAAATACAGTTAACCCTCATATGTATTCTGTTCAATGTAAATACAGTTAATCCTCATATGTGTTCTGTTCAATGTAAATACAGTTAATCCTCATATGTGTTCTGTTCAATGTAAATACAGTTAATCCTCATATGTGTTCTGTTCGATGTAAATACAGTTAATCCTCATGTGTATTCTGTTCAATGTAAATACAATTAATCCTCATGTGTATTCTGTTCAATGTAAATACAGTTAATCCTCATGTGTATTCTGTTCAATGTAAATACAGTTAATCCTCATGTGTATTCTATTCAATGTAAATACAGTTAATCCTCATGTGTATTCTGTTCAATGTAAATACAGTTAATCCTCATGTGTATTCTGTTCAATGTAAATACAGTTAACCCTCATATGTGTTCTGTTCAATGTAAATACAGTTAACCCTCATATGTGTTCTGTTCTAGGTTTAATGCAAACTTACGGACTCGAAACTAAAACAACAGACAACGTAATGCTTTTAATGTACTGGTTGTTGGCTGTGCTACAGGGCACGAGGTTGAATTCTAAGAGAAAAATGTTGATTACTCAATCGAAATCATACCAAGCTCTGTACAAAGGTCAAATGAGAGCACTAGGGTTAGAAAATACATGTATAACTATAATGCAATAAATTTGTCATACACCACTTAGCCGCTCTATGTCCTCTTTGGTGGCATACATAAAACAACTGGCAAATTTCTGGTTGTATGGAGGTTTTAGTAAGTTCCCAAGATCACTGTTGAAAAAGAAATAAATGAATGAATGAATGAATTAATGAATGAATGAATGAATGAATGAATGAATTAATCAATGAATGAATCAATGAATGAATTAATCAATAAATAAATTAATTAATTAATCAATTAATCAATCAATCTGTGGATTAATGAATAAATGAATGAATGAATGAATGAATGAATGAATGAATGAATGAATGAATGAATGAATGAATGAATGAATGAATGAATGAATGAATGAATGAATGAATAAATGAATAAAACAACTCTATTGTTCGTCTCGACCACTATAATATCACAAAAATGAAATTCCTTCCTATAATTATGAAATGCATAATTGGATTTTATTTGAAAAGCAAAGAAGAGCAGTGCATGTAGAGGCAGCAGTAGCATGAGTAGCAGTGGCCATAGAAGTAGTAAAATCACCGTTGATGTTTATAATGATAAAAGTAATAACAAGATTAAAATATTTTTTTAAAAACATGAGCACGAAATATAAGAACAAGATAAAGAACTAGAACAAGAAAAAGAAGTAGAACAAGAACGAAAACAAGCACAAGAAGTATAACAATTATAATAAGAACAAGAACAATCTATCGATTATGATAAGCATCATAACAACAACAATATAAACCAGATAGGCTCCGACTCTTTGGGCCATAAGAGATTTGAGAGAAATTTACTTATTTTAACGAGGACTCGGTAGTACAGAGGCAAGGTGTCGGCCTCAACCAAAAGGTAATGGGTTTGAGCCCCGACGGTTGAAAAAAATCGAAATTTTTCGAGAGCAAAATCTACTCCCCCCCCCCACCCACCCCTGATCCAGGTAGGTGGATCGACACCTAATCCCATCGATGACGGGTTTAAAAAGGAGGTCCCATGTACAAATAACAACACTCTGTGCACGTTAAATATCCCTTGGCTGTTGACAGGACAGTCCGGGCAAAATTTAAATATCCTACCAAAAACGCTCGAGATCACCTTAGTTGTGGATGTGGGTAAATCAAATCGAATAGAAATAAAACTTACTCTCTCTCTCTTTTATCACTCACTTTCCATAATGTTCTTTTATCTTCTCAAATATTGTCTCCCTTGTTGAACCTCCCAGCTGGCGACATCGACACAACAGGTCTCCAAAGTGGGCAGCGGCTGCCGGGGACAGACGGTGTACGAGGTCATCTGTCAACCCACACAACAGACCTGGGCCCTTCCTTGAGATGAGGTCGGCATCCCACAGTCGGGCAGACTTCACTTCCTCCTTCGTGGTTTGGATGCATAGCGATGATAAACGTTAAGAAACAGTGAGGCAATGGGGCATGCCGGAAGTAAAGAAAATGTCATTAGTTAAAATGAAAACCCCATAGGAACAAACACGAGACAAATGCAAGGAATAAACCAAAAATTTATGAC
>JAXRKP010000243.1:72500-75000 GCA_037039925.1 Doris montereyensis
CTTTCTTTTTGCAATATTTAAAGCATCATCTCTAATCTAGACATGAGGCTCCAAGATTGGAGATCGTGTACTCATGGGTTCACTACCAAGTCCGATAATGTGTTCCTTAGGAAAGATGTCTAACACGCAATTCCCCTCCAAACTCAGGTGCAAATTGATACCAGCATCAGGTGAGGAATAAATCCTTTGACAGGGTAGCGTCATAGTGCCACCTTTTCTGTTTCAAGCTACAGAAACCTGGACGAGGTCCGACTTTATGGGCTGCAATAGCTGTGAAAGTCATTTTACTGTAAGAATAGAAAAGCAATCAAAGGGAATATGCCAGCTTATAAAATATACGAGAGAGCGTTCAAGATAATTTCTTGATTATTAGTATGAAGAACTACGAAACCAGGTAACTACTTTAATTCATTCATGTGGCACTTGCAAAAATGGTTGTGAGATTATATCGTGGTGTCGTTTATGGTATATATCAAATATAAACTTTTTCAAATTTGTATTATTCATTATGTTGTATTTTCTTACATTTACTGGAAGCTAGCGTAATTTGTTTGCTGATGCGAATGAAGCTTTTTACATTTCAACCCTGGTAAGAATATATATTTTAATCCAACTTTTTAAATAGCAAGAAAGACAAATGACATAGTGGAAGCATCAAACTGTTCAAGATATTCCAAATAACAAATAATAATAAAAATGGTATCTAAAAATATTGAATCAGTTCTACCTTCTCCATCCATAGATTCTCCAGCAATATCGGATTTGATTTTCATGCCTTTCTGAAAAGTCTTCAAAAACTCAATTCCTTCGCCATTTTTGGGGACTTCATCAAACTTTTCATCTTCCATGGACAACAGATTAAAACCAGCACAGGAATCATCATCACCCAAGTCATAAAAGGATGAATTCAAGTCCAATTGACCAGACTCGATGAGTTCACTGACATCACCAAAATAGCGTTTAAATGTGTCAGGCGTCAGTGTATCTCCCTCTAGCTCCTCTAGGATTTGAGTCCAGTTGAGATCCTTTAGGTCAAACATACCACCCAAGCTGAAATTAAACTTTGGTATTTTCAAATCGGGAAAGCCATCGAGCACAGACATAGGCTTCTCCCTGAACCAGGCCTCAAAGGCGCAGCTCTGAGCTCCCTCGGGCGGCCAGAATTTGGACCCGATTGATTACGTCCATTTGGCCTTTCTGGTTTCTGAAGATTGCCAGATGCGGCTCCTGGTATTTTTTTCCTGCAAGTTTTCAGCCAATTTTCCTACCTTCTTTCTGGTCATGTTACGTATTATTTCACCTTGTTTCCTTATCACCGGTGTCAACTCTTTTCCCAACTTCTTCACAATATTTTCGATGGCACCTATGTCGGACGGATAAAGGAAAGAAAAACCATGTAAAGATTGATTGAAAAAATACAGAAGTAAAATCGATATCTTTGCAAAAAAAGCTGATATTTCATGTTACAACTATGGAATCTTAAACAAACTGGTATTACTATGGCAGTTTTCATTAGGTATGTCACAACATGATCTTTATACACAACAAAAACCACAAGCGGTGGCGCTTCAAAGATGATAACAAATATATGTTAAAGAAACAATTCGTTATATGAAACATAATGGAAATAAACTGCTCATGCAATTTAATTCTCCACAAATATGTAAAGCCAAGGGCAATCCTATCATGACACTGGAGCTTTGCTTTATATTAAGCAATGGAAAAACTCAAAAGTTGATTAAGTTGTACACTGATTCACTCAGTCACTCAGCTCACCTCGTTAACGACAGAAAATGACAACTCTACAAAGGAGTCAAGACAAATTTGGACTTTCCTCCACACTGGCTTCCCTTGTATTTCATTCCACCATGTATGCTAAACACAGTTCATGTAGTCATTATCCCTTGTATTTCATTCCACCATGTATGCTAAAAACAGGTATGCTAAACACAGGTGTGCTAAAAACAGGTATGCTAAACACAGGTATGCTAAACACAGGTATGCTAAAAACAGGTATGCTAACCACAGGTATGCTAAACACAGGTATGCTAAACACAGGTATGCTAAACACAGGTATGCTAAACACAGTGAATGTAGTCACTATCACTTGTATTTCATTCCACCAGGTATGCTAAACGTATCTAATGTAGTAACAATCCCAAGAAAGGTGTATTGAGTAATGAGCTACATAACCCTTACTTGACTCATATAGTGTAAATGAACGCATGTATGTGACAAGTAGAGAACGAAAATTTCAAGATGGACACAGACCTAAAGATGGGGATTTATTTTTTATATCCTGAAACAATTTGGAAGATATAAAACAGAACTATAGTCTCTGAAGAAACTTAAGTCAATCACTGATTCTGTCCATGTGCAGTGCATCTACTGTGAATCCAACTGTCATCCTCAACTGCACATACCCACTGTCTGTAACCCATTATTGTAAAATAATAATTTCTACAATGTCAATAAAGCAAGCAAACAATATTGTTGCACT
>JAXRKP010000243.1:87500-92500 GCA_037039925.1 Doris montereyensis
AAAGGAAAGCGTGCTACCAACCGAGCTAACAACGCGTTACAACTTTGTGACATGTACCACATGCCTCACTGTTTGTGTTGATTCACCCAAAGTAACACATATTTGAAAACCTCCCTATCACACAGTCACACCTATTCTCTTGACTGTCAGAGACTGAAGGCAATAAGGTTGCCCCTCCCTCCTGCATGTCTGTCCTATAGAACACAAATCATGCAAATGAAATAGATCAGCTGAAGAAGACTTGTACATTTCTTTATATGGCACTGGGTCTACTTGGCTTTTAACACCAAAAATGCCACTGAAACTAAAACAACAAAAACAACAACAACGACAACTGATAGTCGAGCCGCATTTAACTTACACAGATTTCATTTCTATTTGATTTGATTTACCCATATCCACAATACATTTCATTTCTATTTGATTTGATTTACCCATATCAACAATACATTTCATTTCTATTTGATTTGATTTACCCATATCAACAATACATTTACTTCTATTTGATTTGATTTCTCATATCCACAATACATTTCATTTCTATTTGATTTGATTTACCCATATCCACAATACATTTCATTTCTATTTGATTTGATTTACTCATATCCACAATACATTTCATTTCTATTTGATTTGATTTACCCATATCCACAATACATTTCATTTCTATTTGATTTGATTTACCTCCATATCCACAATACATTTCATTTCTATTTGATTTGATTTACTCATATCCACAATACATTTCATTTCTATTTGATTTGATTTACCCATATCCACAACAGATTCCATTTCTATTTGATTTGATTTACTCATATCCACAACAGATTCCATTTCTATTTGATTTGATTTACCCATATCCACAACACATTTCATTTCTATTTGATTTGATTTACCCATATCCACAACATATTTCATTTCTATTTGATTTGATTTACCCATATCCACAACATATTTCATTTCTATTTGATTTGATTTACCCATATCCACAACATACTTCATTTCTATTTGATTTGATTTACCCATATCCACAACACATTTAATTTCTATTTGATTTGAGTTACCCATATCCACAACACATTTTATTTCTATTCCATTTGATTTATTCATATCTATAACACATTTCATTTCTATTTGATTTGATTTACCCATATCCATAACAGATTTAATTTCTATTCCATTTGATTTACCCATATCCACAACAGATTTCATTTCTATTTGATTTGATTTACCCATATCCATAACAGATTTCATTTCTATTTGATTTGATTTAACATATCCATAACAGATTTCATTTCTTTATTTGATTTGATTTACCCATATCAACAACTGTTACTGGGCTGATCCAAATACTTTTGCCCGAACTGCCCTGTAATCAGCCAAGGACCTTAAACGTGCACAGAGTTTTATGATCTGCACACTGGACCTCCTTTTTATCGCCTGTCTCTGATGGGACTAGGTATCAATTCGCCTACTTGGACCAGGGGTGGATTTTTTTACTCCAAAAATCCTCGAGTAAAGTTTTCAACCGTTGAGGTTTGAACCCACGACGATTTGGCTGAGAGACTGCCACCTTAGCTCTGGACCACCGAGTCCCACTATCTTAGACCTTATCATTGTGACATTTTCAGTAGCAATCATTAAGACAATATAATATTTGAAGACAAAAGTGTAATTTTCGCAACTCGTCTCTATGGTATTTTGGAAGATAAGAGATAAGATAAGATACTTTTAATTGATCTCAAATGAGAAAATTGCATTAGCCATATGATACAAGTTTTCAAAGCTACAAGCACATTTCTATGTAAACATTAAAACGCAACTAAACTAGGTACACATACTTATTGAATGTCGGTGAATTTCTTTTCTCATATAAAGATTCGATCATGAATGAAGACATCTTTTCATCAATTTTGCCCTGTTGTCAAGAAATTGATCAAGCTAAAACAAAATGCAAATAAACATGATAAAAATGGTCACTCTTTCGGACAATTATTTGAACACATGATATAAATAAACTTTATTTATTTTAAAACTTTCTAGTGTTTGGGATATTATTTTTTTATTTTCAATTTAAACATTTACAAAAAAGGCATATGTATACGGAAATATATTCAAAAATATATATGATATACTTTCAATCATTTAAATAAATTTACTGATCCTCGCAAAAATAAATTGAATGACTTATTTAGTATCCTGTTTGAGTACTTCTGTTATTCTAATAATTACATGCAGTTCATCATTAAACGATATACAAAATACAAACATTAATTGATAACGCTTAACATTTATTTTAATGAAATCTCTGTTCAAATTGTTTGATCAATATATCAAATCAAAACAATGGTGTGTTACATTAAATTATTTGCCTGTCATGTCTTTCGTGTCTTTCGTGTAATCATTATCGATGGCATCATACCAAACAAAAGGCTGACATTGAAAAGGACAAACAGCCTTACCAAGCTATCAGTCATGTACTGTTGTAGGAGATTATCTGGCAAAAATTGTAAGTACTCTCCCACGAATGAAAGCTGTTTCTGTGTCCATTTCTCAGGGTTTCCAGAGCATCCACCAATTTGCCAGATAGTTTTTGTTTTACTTCCGGTTGAAGGCGGGAAACGGCACGATTCAATGTTTCCAGGTTGCTCCTAAGATGCAAACATGACGCAATAGAAATTAGTTTAAACTTCCTCATTATTTTGTTTTCAGTCTAAACATTGATGTCAACTGTGGAAACAATCAGTTAAACATTTTCACAAGAAAACTGTTGAGAATCTTAATTACGAATAACTTGGTCAATATTAAACCAGTCTTAGATTACATTACGATAGCTGTGTCTGAAGCCACACCAAAATAACATACAGGCACTAGATTGAGAACGTTCAAAAGAATGCAGCCCGCTTTGTAACTAACAAACTAACTAAAATAAATACTATAACCAACATGACGCAAATTGCAATGGACACATTTAGAAGAACATGGAGCCAGATTTTTTCACTTTAAAGCTATAAATGGTCAACTATATATTGCATTAGATCAGCTTAATTGTATACAAGAAAATACAACTAGATCAGGCTGTCAAACATACATGGTTCCCATCTTCTAACATTGATTGTCACCTGTACTCATTTTACCCTGCTACAGTAAGGCTGTGGAATGGACACTCAACAGTAGCATTGAGGCCTTTAAAAACAGAATTAAACACGTTCCTTTTAAATCAATATCTGGATTAACAGTTTTGGGTTGAATCGAAATATGCGCTACTACAGTAATACTCAAGAAAAGGGTTGGACACCTATTATGAAGAAGAACTTACTCGCTTTGAAAGGCACTTCTATCAGAAATGGCATCGATGTCATCCACTGAAATGGCCGAAGGCGCCAAGGGAAGTCTGAAAGCTGCAGTTTCGGCCAGATGATTTGAGCCTCCGATACATCAACGCTTTCGTGGTGGGATTTTCCTCCATAGACTCACTGTCAGACGCACGTTTCTGCAACCATTAATTGAAATTTTAGTCTAAAACAATTTTTATGGTATTCTGATACACGTTCCTATATTATCTACAAACAAAATGGGTTGTTTTTTTTTAAAGACATGCAGTTTTTGTTTAATTCTATGCCCATCTCTTAGAAGTCGTTCAAAACATTTTACAGCTTTGACCTTTAAACTCTTGACACTGCCAAGAGTTCCTTGATACAGACTACTAGGAGTAGACGCTTTTCAAATTCATCAAGGAACAACATATGATTTGTACTATATGAAAGCAAAATTAAGTTCATTAAGACATTGTCTAGTTAAGTAGAACAATCCACCCATCCACCCATATTCCTATCTATCCATTCATCCATCCATCGATCCACCAATCCATACACCCATACACCCATCCATCTATCATTCGTCCATCCATCCATCCACCGATCGATCAAGCCATCCATCCACCCATCCATCCATCCATATGTTCATCCATCCACCCCTTCATCCATCTACCCATCCATCCATCCATTCATTCATCCATCCATCCATTCATTCCTCTATCTATCCACTCATTCATTCACCCTTCCATCCATCTATCCATCCATTCATCCATCCACCCATCCATCCATATACCCATTCATCCATACACCCATCCATCCATCCATTTACCCATCCATCCATTCATTCATCCATCCATTCATCCATCCATCCACCCATCCACCCATCCATACATTCATTCATCCATCCATCTATCCCTTCATCCATCCACCCATCCAGTAATCAACCCCATCCATCTATCCATCCACTATCCATTCATCCATTTATAGATTCATCCATCCACCCACCCATCCACCCATCCATCCAGCCATCCCTCGAAATGTGCCATTAGCTTTACGCACCTGACCGCCTGCCGCCAATTTCCTAGCTGCTACAACGCAGTAAGGGGAAGTCCTTCATTATTTTATTGACTGTTGTCAGGGAATGGCGGAGTCACTCAGTTTGCCTACCAAAGTTCGAGAGTTCATCCTCATTAAAGCTCTCCAGTGTTCGTTTGGCAACGGGTTTCTGTTGAAAAAACATTCAGTGAAAACAGGCACTTGAAAGAGCTTGAAATTTTCTATGACACGGCACGGCAAACAGCACAGTATGAGCACAGCACAGCACGGCACAACATACCAAACAGACAAAATATATGGCTGTCGTGAACATTGATCCGAACTATCATGGACTGTCAGGTCCCAGCCAGATAGGCCAACAAACAATCTACATGTTCAAAAATAAAACTTTATTTTATGGGACATGACGAAACTATCCTGGGAGCGATGACTAGCCTCAGAGTTTTACGGCTCGGGTTCGAACTCAAACTTTCCTCACCTTCACCAGACGGACCAACGCTGGTCTTTCCACAAGCAGCTCTCTCATCCCATCAAGCCCTCCTTCTCTGCTGACATTCCTCAGCCATTCTCGGATTTCCTCGGTAGTTCTGTTGCCAAAAGTGCTGAATATTCCTTTCAAAAGCTCTC
>JAXRKP010000243.1:97500-145000 GCA_037039925.1 Doris montereyensis
CTGTATTTGGGTTTATATTGGTGACATTGTACTGTATCCTCTCGTTCCATAAGGCAGAAATGGGGTTTTATGGGTGATAGTGTACTGTATCCTCTCGTTCCATAAGGCAGAGATAGGGTTTTATTGGTGATATTGTACTGTATCCTCTCGTTCCATAAGACAGAGATGGGGTTTTATTGGTGATATTGTACTGTGTCCTCTCGTTCCATAAGGCAGAAATGGGGTTTTTATTGGTGATATTGTACTGTATCCTCTCGTTCCATAAGACAGAGATAGGGTTTTTATGGGTGATATTGTACTGTATCCTCTCGTTCCATAAGGCAGAGATGGAATTTTTATTGGTGATATTGTACTGTGTCCTCTCGTTCCATAAGGTAGAGATGGGGTTTTTATTGGTGACATTGTACTGTATCCTCTAGTTCCATAAGGCAGAGCTGGGGTTTTTATTGGTGACATTGTACTGTATCCTCTCATTCCATAAGGCAGAGCTGGGGGTTTTATTGGTGACATTGTACTGTATCCTCTCATTCCATAAGGCAGAGCTTGGGTATTTATTGGTGATATTGTACTGTATCCTCTCGTTCCATATGGCATGGATGGGGGTTTTTATTGGTGACATTGTACTGTATCCTCTCGTTCCATAAGGCAGAGCTTGGGTTTTTATTGGTGACATTGTACTGTATCCTCTCGTTCCATAAGGCAGAGCTGGGGGTTTTATTGGTGATTTTGTACTGTATCCTCTCGTTCCATAAGGCAGAGCTGGGGTTTTTATTGGTCATATTTTACTGTATCCTCTCGTTCCATAAGAAAGAGCTGGGGTTTTTATTGGTGACATTGTACTGTATCTCTCGTTCCATAAGGCAGAGCTGGGGTTGTTGTTTTGTTTCGATGTCTTTGGGGTTGTTTTGTTTTGGTGTCTTTGGGGTTGTTGTTTTGTTTTGGTGTCTTTGGGGTTGTTTTGTTTCGATGTCTTTGGGGTTGTTGTTTTGTTTCGATGTCTTTGGGGTTGTTTTGTTTTGGTGTCTTTGGGGTTGTTGTTTTGTTTTGGTGTCTTAGGGGTTGTTTTGTTTTGGTGTCTTTGGGGTTGTTGTTTTGTTTTGGTGTCTTTGGGGTTGTTGTTTTGTTTTGATGTCTTTGGGGTTGTTTGTTTTTGGGGGTTGTTTTGTTTTGGTGTCTTTGGGGTTTTGTGTTTTGTTTTGGTGTCTTTTGGGTTGTTTTGTTTTGGTGTCAAACAGACAGTTGTTTTGTTTTGATGTCTTTGGGGTTGTTGTTTTGTTTTGATGTCTTTGGGGTTGTTGTTTTGTTTTTGATGTATCTTTGGGGTTGTTGTTTTGTTTTGATGTCTTTGGGGTTGTTGTTTTGTTTTGATGTCTTTGTTTTGGAGTTGTTTGTTTTGTTTTGGTATCTTGGGGTTGTTGTTTTGTTTGGTGTCTTTGGGGTTGTTGTTTTGTTTTGATGTCTTTGGGGTTGTTGTTTTGTTTTGGTGTCTTTGGGGTTGTTGTTTTGTTTTGGTATCTTTGGGGTTGTTGTTTTGTTTTGGTGTCTTTGGGTTGTTGTTTTGTTTTGTTTTGGTATCTTTGGGGTTGTTTTGTTTTGTTTTGGTATCTTTGGGGTTGTTGATTTGTTTTGGTGTCTTTGGGGTTGTTGTTTTGTTTTGGTGTCTTTGGGGTTGTTGTTTTGTTTTGGTATCTTTGGGGTTGTTTTGTTTTGATGTCTTTGGGGTTGTTGTTTGTTTTGGTGTCTTTGGGGTTGTTTTGTTTTGGGGTCTTTGGGGTTGTTGTTTTTTTTGGTGTCTTTGGGGTTGTTGTTTTTTTGATGTCTTTGGGTTGTTGTTTTGTTTTGGTGTCTTTGGGGTTGTTGTTTTGTTTTGGTGTCTTTGGGGTTTTGTTTTGTTTTGGTGTCTTTGGGGTTGTTGTTTTGTTTTGGTGTCTTTGGGGTTGTTGTTTTGTTTTAGTGTCTTTGGGGTTGTTGTTTTGTTTTGGTGTCTTTGGGGTTGTTGTTTTGTTTTGGTGTCTTTGGGGTTGTTGTTTTTGTTTTGGTGTCTTTGGGGTTGTTGTTTTGTTTTGGTGTCTTTGGGGTTGTTGTTTTGTTTTGGTGTCTTTGGGGTTGTTGTTTCGTTTTGTTGTCTTTGGGTTGTTTGTTTTGGTGTCTTTGGGGTTGTTTTGTTTTTGGTATCTTTGGGGTTGTTGTTTCGTTTTGTTGGGGTTTTTGGTGGGAAGGGGAGGGGGTTTCCTTTTTTGTTTGGGGAGGGAGGGTGTTGTTCGTCATTAAATAAATTCAATGTCATGAAGCCCAGCACAGTGCATAGCTTAATAGAACGCTAGTGATCAAGGATATAGATGTTCTTATATCCTTTGTGTTCTTACATCCTATGTGTTCTTATAACCGATTTGTTCTAATGTCCGATGTGTTCTTCTATCCTATGTGTTTTTAGATCCGATGTCTTCTTATATCCAATGTGTTCTTATATACGATGTGTTTTTATATCCGATGTATTCTCATATCCTATGTCTTCTTATATCCTATGTGTTCTGTGTTCTGATATCATGTGTGTTCTTATAGCCGATGTGTTCTTATACCCAACATGTTCTTATATCCTGTTCTTATATCCTATGTGTTCTATATCCTATGAGTTCTTATATCCTAGTGTTCTATATCCTATGTGTTCTTATATCTGATGTGCCATATATATTATATAGAATGACAACTCGCCCTATATATAAACATATATATATATGTTAGATTTATATAATTTCCACACCATTGGGTTTTTATATTCTATGTTTTCTATATCCTATGTGTTCTATATCCGATGTGTTTTTTATATCCGATGTGTTCTTATATCCGATGTGTTCATATATCCTGTGCGTTCTTATATCCGATGTGTTCATATATCATATGCACTCTTATATCCGATGTGTTCTTATATAGGATGTATTCTTATATTCGATGTGTTCTTATATCCGATGTGTCCTTCTATTCTATGTGTTCTTATATCCGATGTATTCTTATATCCTATGTGTTCTTATATTCGATCTGTTCTTATATCCGATGTGTTCTTATATCCAATGTGTTCTTATATCCTATGTATTCTTATATCCAATGCGTTCTTATATCCGATGTGTTCTTATATCCTATGCGTTCTTATATCCGGTATCAACTAAGTTAAGCGTGGCATCACATGTAGTGTATCGCAATAGACAAACAAAATATACTACATAATATTTCTTTTCAAGATATAAATAGCCAACTGTTTGTTCCATTAGATCAAATTAAGCTTGATGCAAGGACAACCAGATCAGACTGTCAAACATACATAGGTCCATGTTCAAACATTGATTATCACATGCACTAATTATTGTACCCTTAGTACAGAAAGGTTATGGAATGGACCCATTGTACCATAATAGTAAGTAACATTGTACCCTAGTACCAAGAAGGTTGTGGAATGGACTCATTGTACCCTAGTACAGAAAGAAAGGTTGTGGAATGGACCCATTGTACCATAATAGAGTAACGCTATGAAATGAACTCATTGTATCCTAGTACAGAAAGGTTATGGAATGGACCCATTGTACCATAATAGAGTAACGCTATGGAATGAACTCATTGTACCCTAGTACAGAAAGGTTATGGAATGGACCCATTGTACCATAATAGAGTAACGCTATGAAATGAACTCATTGTATCCTAGTACAGAAAGGTTATGGAATGGACCCATTGTACCATAATAGAGTAACGCTATGAAATGAACTCATTGTATCCTAGTACAGAAAGGTTATGGAATGGACCCATTGTACCATAATAGAGTAACGCTATGGAATGAACTCATTGTATCCTAGTACAAGAAAGGTTATGGAATGGACCCATTGTACCATAATAGAGTAACGCTATGGAATGGACTCATTGTACCCTAGTACAGAAAGGTTATGGAATGGACCCATTGTACCATAATAGAGTAACGCTATGGAATGAACTCATTGTACCCCTAGTACAGAAAAGGTTATGGAATGGACCCATTGTACCATAATAGAGTAACGCTATGGAATGGACCCATTGTATCCTAGTACAGAAAGGTTGTGGAATGGACCCATTGTACCATAATAGAGTAACGCTATGGAATGGACCCACTGTATCCTAGTACAGAAAGGTTGTGGAATGGACCCATTGTACAATAATAGAGTAACGCTGTGAAATGGACTCATTGTATCCTAGTACAGAAACGCTGTGGAATGAATTGCCAACAGAATTCAAACTCAGTAGTAGCACTGATTTAACACTTTTGGATAAAAAACAAAATTGGCAAGTAAAACTCAAAAATTGAGTTACTCAGCTATTGCGAACAAGAAGAAGAAGAAAAAAAGAAGAAGAAGGAGAAGGAGAGGAGAAGGAGAAGGAGAAGGAGAAGGAGAAGGAGAAGGAGAAGGAGAAGGGAGAAAGTGAACTGCTGGGGTATAAACGATGTACAGTCGGTGAGCTTGCACTTGTGCTGGGATACTGACTAGAAATCCATCTTTATCTTCAAACGTCGCCTGTGATGGGGTAAAATGGCTTTTTAAAGCTGCTAAACGCTCTAATAACCGACATGGCATTCTTATATCCGATTTTATAACAAAGAACCGGTACAGTGGGGGGAATAAGTGTTTTAATATCTGATGCGGTTTCCTAATAAGCGGTGAGCACTGGTATGCTCGGGGGGGGGTCGTATGACAGATAATTAGTGGCATGATGGTACGTGTACCAGAAATATAATCCCTTGCCATAAATGATCCCCATGGCACGTGACATGCCTTCATTTTCGGGAACCAGCCAATGAATAGGTATTTCTTTCAGCAGTGGCATTTGATAGTTGAGCTATTGTACAAAGATGACATCTTTGTTGATTACCTTCCCGACCATTGCCAGCGATCGATGTCCTTTGTTTTTTTTTTTTTTAGAGAGTGAGGGAGGGAGAAGATTTGGGGGGACATACTGATATCCAGAGAGAGAGGAGATTTCAAGAGAGAGAGAGAGAGAGAGAGAGAGACCTATTCCCTCCAGGAGAGGAGGAGAGAGGGGGGAGAGAGAGCTAGAGAGAGAGAGCTAGTCACTCTCTCTGGAGGTTGGGGGGAGAGAGAGCTTTCATCTCAGACAGAGATTTCGAGAGTCCTGTTGTGTGAGAGGAGAGAGAGAGCTAGAGAGAGAGACAGACAGACAGACAGACAGACAGACAGACAGACAGACAGACAGACAGAGAGAGAGATTTTCTTCTTCAGACAGACAGACAGACAGACAGACAGAGAGAGACTCTCGTAGACAGAGAGAGAGAGAGTTTTATCTTGTCAGAGTAAAGCAGGAGACACAGACAAAAACACAGACAGACCAGCCAGATAGACAGACAGGCAGACACAGAGAGAAAGAGAGAGAGATGAGAGAGAGAGAGAGAGAGAGAGAGACAGACAGACAGACAGACAGACAGACAGAGACAGAGACAGAGACAGAGACAGAGACAGAGACAGAGAGACAGAGACAGACATACAGACAGACAGACAGACAGACAGACAGACAGACAGACAGAGAGAGACAGAGAAAGAGAAAGAGAAAGAGACAGACAGACAGACAGACAGACAGACAAACAGACAGAAAGAGACAGAGAGAGAGACAGAGAGAGACAAAGGCAGACAGACACACAGACAGATGAAAGACAGACAGAGACACACAGAGACAGAGAGAGAGACAGAGACAGAGACACAGATAGAGACAGAGAGACAGAGATAGAGAGTGGGGAGGGAAAGAGAAAAGGAGTGATAGACGGACATATGAGATAGATGGATTGACAGACATACAGACTCACAGAGATAGAAAGAATGATGAAAGAGAGACAAAGAAAAAGACAGGCATATAAACACAGACAGATAGACAGACACAGAAAAAGAAAGAGAACGACTTAAAGCCAGACAAATAATGACAAACAGACAGGCTGACAGATCGGAGCCAACCCGATCACCGACGGATGGGTTAGAAAGCCACAACTGACCCCAAGCCAGCTAAGGACGTAAGCTTTGGGTCTTCGTTTTCAAGGGAACTCAAAACGTAACCCACCCCTTAAAGAAAAAGAAGAAGACAGACATCATAGCATTTCAAACATACATGTTATTACCATAGTATTGTAAGTCTGCTACATGTATTTCGTCTTGAAACAATGCAGAAGGAAACAGAAAATGTCAGGACAGATCCTTTCGGTATCTAAAATCTAAACCCATACACTGGAAGGTAGAAAGAATTGTAACAGATGAAGAAAGAAAGAAAGAAAGAAAGAAAGAAAGAAAGAAAGAAAGAAAAAGAAGATTGAAAGAGAGATTTAAAGAAAGATTGCATGAAAGAAAGATTGAAAGAAAGAAAGAAGAAAGAATGAAAGAAAGAAAGAAAGAAAGAAAGAAAGAAAGAAAGATTGAAAGAAAGATTGCATGAAAGAAAGATTGAAAGAAAGAAAGAAAGAAAAAGAAAGAAAAGAAAGAAAGAAAGAAAGAAAGAAAGAAAAAAAAAGAAAGAAAGAAAGAAAGAAAGAAAGAAAGAAAGAAAGAAAGAAAGAAGGAAAGAAAGAAAGGAAGAAAGATGGAGATAAAGAAAGAAGTGAAATAAAGGATAAAAAAAAACAGCGATGCGTTGTTAAACATGACCTTTCGAGAGGAAAAAGAAAGTAACCAAGTCTCTATCTTACCTTCAGTTCTGCCTCCACTTCACCAAAGGCAGTGTTACAGTAGAGATGCTGGCTCATCAACTGTTATCTACGTGACCTCAACTAACCGGCTTCGGGTCGTTTTATAAGCCAGGACATCGATGTCCAGATAGTCAAGCCCAGAATTACCTCACATCGATTCAGATGCGCATCGTTGACGCTGAACACCAACAGTCGATAAACTTGTCATGCGTGACAAACACAACGTTCATAACCACTGAGCAGTGGTTCAGTTTACATCATTGAATGTATCGTCTGAAATGGCCATGAGAGTATTCAGGGTAACGTTTCAGGTCAGTCCATTCCATTGGTCGCCTGGCTGGTTCGTTATCATCGTTGTTTCCCTTCCACCATATACAGTATCGTCTCAGGTTTCTGACAAGAGCTTTTGAATCTTGTTGGCATTTAAACTAGCCATAGCTACATTGTTACTGTTCATCATGTTTTTGTTAATGAATTTAGTCGTCGTTGTTATTGTCGGAAGCAGGTCGACGCCACATATTGATTATTACATTTTACACCACATATCTCCTCCCTCCCCCCCCTCCCTTTTTGCGTGTCACAAAAAGTGGATACGGAGCTGGTGGTATTCCCAGTTTTGCAAGAACGATTCGGGGTCTACAACAACGCGATTACAACATTCGCTACCTCCACTCCTAGGCCCTAGCCTGTCTTATTCGCCTGTAAATCCATGGGTCCCTCGGCATACGGTGACAGTTTCGTTCATAGACCTACTAACTGTGGTTTACATGCACTTGCGCTAAGTGATGTTCTTGCTCACGTTGATGTCTTTGTTATATTTGTGTCCTAGACCCAGTGAAATCCATCATTTAATGTGTTTACACTTTCACGATGGTCCTGCTTGATTTTCCATTCTCTGGGGTTTAAATCGACTGGAGACGAAGATCTATTGTAATCATTATATATTCAGATCTAGAGATCCATTCTTTCATGTAGGCCCCACACAACACCCTAATCACAAGCGTTCATTACATTTTAGACTAATTGATTTCACTATTTACCATCGGCTTGTGACGTTTCCCTCGCAGACAAAATAGATTAGTAAATGGGTCTAATGGTCTGCAGTCGATGTTATTCAAGTGGGGAAAAAATCGACTTTTAGTTGGCCTACTTTGGGCGTGGTCTGATCGATTTCCAAATGGTCTCCCGTTCCAGTGAGTTTATTTATTTGTTTTGTTTTGAGGGTTGCTGTTGTTTGGTGTGTCTGTTTTCTTTCCCTTTTAATTCATCTGTTTGTCTTTAATTGTTTTGGGAACTGTTATATGCGCGCGCGCGTGTGTGTGTTTTGTGTGTGTGTGTGTATGTAGGTGTGTGTCTGTGTGTGTTGGTGTGTGTGGGGAGGGGTGAGGTAAGTTGTTTTGGTATTGGTTATTGTTTTGTTTTCTTTACTTGATGTTGTTTTGGGGTATTGTATATCTGGGTTGCTTTTCTTTTGGGTGGGGGCGGAGGGGGGGGTTACGGCTACCAGACAGCAAAATTTAAGTCCTCATTTGGACTTTAATTTGATTTGACTTGATTTGATTTCATTTGATTCGATTCCATCCCGTCGTTTCGATTTGAGTCGATACGATTCGATCTGATTTAATTTGATTCGATTCGATTCGATTTGCTTGATTCGATTCGATTTGATTCGATTCGATTCCATTCGTTTCGATTTGAGTCGATACGATTCGATCTGATTTAATTTGATTCGATTCTATTCGATTTGGTTTGATTCGATTCGATTTGATGCGATTTAATTGGATTTGTTTTGATTCGATGCGATTTAATTTGATTCGATTTGCTTTGATTTGATGCGATTTGATTTGATTTTATCCACACCCACAACTTAGGTAATCTCGGGGGTTTTGATAGCATTTTTTATTTTTCTCAGACTGCCTTGTAAACAGCCAATGAATCTTTAACGCGCACAGAGTGTTGTGATCTGCAGATGAGACCCTTTTTATCGTCCGTCTCCGATGAGACTAGGTGTTGATCCACCTACCTGGACCAGGAGGATGATTTTACTCCCACAAAAAAATCGAGAAAATTGTTCAGCCGTCGACAGGGCTCGAACCCTTAACCTTTGGGTTGAGAGGCCGATACTTTACCTCTGGACTACCGAGTGCTCCTCTCAGCTGGACATAAAATCTGAACCTGAGACATAATGCAAGTCATATTTGTGACCACCGTAGAATGACTTTGGTGACGTATTATTGAGAGACACGACAAGTCACGACTGGGAATCTCGTGAAAACGACAATCAATGACAACTCCATAAATAAAGACAGAACAAACTTGTCCTGTCGTCATTGAATGTGATTGGATTGAATGCATTTTATTATCCACGAATGGAAATTTGTTTTTTTGTTACAATGAGTACATGCAACGCAACGTAGAATACGTATAAATTACAAATACTATGACGCATTTAATTGTACATTACATTCGAGTAATTCCTTAACTTCAGCATAATAATCATGACACAATCATTAGGGATCAATATAAACATGACATCATGATGGTTTTGATGAGGATGAATTTACAACGATGATGTTTGATGATGATGATGATGATTATGGTATGATGATGATGATGTGGTGGTGATGATGATGGTGATTATGATAGTGGTGATGGTGATTATGATGATGTTGATGATGACGACGATGATAATGATAAAGCACACTTGGTGCTACATTATCATTTAACATAATATATGATATAGAAGCTCTGGGGGTATTTGCTTGTTAAAATCTGATTGAGTGAGGGACAAAGGAATCGTTTAATCTTTCAGTTCGACATTTGTGTGAGAGAAGTCTAACACTTGAGTTGCCATCTAATATCGTTTTTCATCTTTGGATTCACTCCACTGTGGCTACTTTGTATTATTTACGACTGTGAATCTGATAACTGTTATAACTCAAAATTCCTCTGGGATCCGAAGATGCTGCTCAGGATCGACCCTAGGGTGGTCCTTGGTCAAATCTGGAGTGACCAACTTTGAGTCAAGGTGCATTGGAATTTGATAATGTGTCGTATTTTCCTTCAGTGTCTGTGTGGTTTGCAGTTACCTTGCTACCTTCTTCAATAGAGTACATCAATTCCCACTGTTAGTGTTACATTGAATACAAAATATAGTCTTAACTTGGCTCAACCGCTTTGTTTGTTTAATTGAAAATAACCCCGTCCACCATTGTGGTGATCTCAAGGTGATCTCAAGATGATCTCAAGGTGATCTCAAGGTGATCTCAATCAAGGCGAATCAAAAGGAAAAAAGCAAGATAAGAGCGAATTGAGGGAGTAAAAGGAAAGAAAAAGGACCTACCAGCAGCACCCGCCAACCAACCATGTCTCGACTGCAATCTATACTTACATTAAAGATGAAAACAAAAACAAAAACAAAAAGTTACATGCAAGTCAGACAAGACACCGAATACTACTCACGTCACAGTGTGCTTGAGATAAACACTGGAACTCACCGATATCAGCTTCCCCCCCCCCACACCGATATCAGCTTCTCCCCCACACCGATATCAGCTTCCCCCCCCACACCGATATCAGCTTCTCCCCACACCGATATCAGCTTCCCCCCACACCGATATCAGCTTCCCCCCCACACCGATATCAGCTTGATCTCCACACCGATATCAGCTTCCCCCTCCCCCACACCGATATCAGCTTCCCCCACACCGATATCAGCTTCCCCCCCACACCGATATCAGCCTCCCCCACACCGATATCAGCTCCCCCCCCACACCGATATCAGCTTCCCCCACACCGATATCAGCTTCCCCCCACACCGATATCAGCTTCCCCCACACCGATATCAGCTTCCCCCACACCGAAATCAGCTTCCTCCCCACACCGATATCAGCTTCCCCCACACCGATATCAGCTTCCCCCCACACCGAAATCAGCTTCCCCCCCACGCCGATATCTCTCCCCCCCCACACCGATATCAGCTCTCCCCCACACCGATATCAGCTTGCCCCCACACCGATATCAGCTTCCCCCCCACACCGATATCAGCTTCCCACCCCCACACCGATATCAGCTTTCCCCCCCCACACCGATATCAGCTTCCCCCCCACACCGATATCAGCTTCCCCCCCCACACCGATATCAGCTCCCCCCCACACCGAAATCAGCTTCCCCCCACACCGATATCAGCTCCCCCCCCCACACCGATATCAGCTTCCCCCACACCGATATCAGCTTCCCCCCACCGACATCAGCTTCCCCCACACCGAAATCAGCTTCCCCACACCGAAATCAGCTTCCCCCCCACACCGAAATCAGCTTCCCCACACCGAAATCAGCTTCCCCCCACACCGACATCAGTTTCCCACACCGAAATCAGCTCCCCCACACCGAAATCAGCTTCCCCCCACCGAAATCAGCCCCCCCACCGAAATCAGCTTCCCCCCCACCGAAATAGGATTGCTTTACAATACAAACACGTTTGAGCTTAAAATATCACTCTGGTGAATATCCTCCTAAAAGTCATGCGAGCTTGGAATTCATATTATTATTATTATTATCATCATCGTTGACTGTTGAATCAAACTCCTCCTGTCTTGTAAACAAGCTCGCTTTGTTTCTGTTTGTGAGAAGACAATCGTATGAATGTAATGTAGACTGACAATAATGATGTGATCGATTTTCTTCTTCACGTTCAGTTAATCCTGGATGAGGAAACACAACCTGATTACTACAGGGAGGTCTCTGTCAGTTCTGTCTGTCTGTCTGTGTCTGTCAGTCTGTCTGTCTGTCTGTCTGTCTGTCTGTCTGTCTGTCTGTCTGTCTCTCTGTCTGTCTCTCTCTCTGTCTGTCTCTCTCTCTCTCTCTCTCTCTCTCTCTCTCTCTCTCTCTCTCTCTCTCTCTCTCTCTCTCTCTCTCTCTTTCTATCTCTATCTCTCTATATATATATATATATCCCTCCCTCCCTCCCTCTCTCTCTCTCTCTCTCTCTCTCTCTCTCTCTCTCTCTCTCTCTCTCTCTCTCTCTCTCTCTCTCTCTCTCTCTCTCTCTCTCTCTCTCTCTCTCTCTCTCTCTCTCTCTCTCTCTCTCTCTCTCTCGCTCTCTCTCTCTCTCTCCCTCTCTCTCTCTCTCTCTCTCTCTCTCTCTCTCTCTCTCTCTCTCTCTCTCTCTCTCTCTCTCTCTCTCTCTCTCTCTCTCTCTCTCTCTCTCTCTCTCTCTCTCTCTCTCTCTCTCTCTCGCTCTCTCTCTCTCCTCTCTCTCTCTCTCTCTCTCTCTCTCTCTCTCTCTCTCTCTCTCTCTCTCTCTCTCTCTCTCTCTCTGTGTGTGTGTGTGTGTGTGTGTGTGCGTAATAATAAGCTAGGTGGCGTTCTTGCTGATTGGCAATACTTGTTACCATGGCAACTATACTCAATTGCGGTCTGCTCGACAACAGGTATGTATGACATTACTAACATTATTTTCACCCGTCTTCGATCGAAAGAGACCGCCATCACAAACAAATATTGTGTTATATTATTGTATTGGACACCAAAGGGACCGCCGTCACAAACAAATACTGTGTTATATTATTGTATTGGACACCAAAGGACCGCCGTCACAAACAAATACTGTGTTATATTATTGTATTGGACACAAAGAGACCGCCGTCACAAACAAATACTGTGTTATAGTATTGTATTGGACACCAAAGGGACCGCCGTCACAAACAAATACTGTGTTATAGTATTGTATTGACACCAAAGGACCGCCGTCACAAACAAATACTGTGTTATAGTATTGTATTGGACACCAAAGGGACCGCCGTCACAAACAAATACTGTGTTATATTATTGTATTGGACACCAAAGGGACCGCCGTCACAAACAAATACTGTGTTATATTATTGTATTGGACACCAAAGGGACCGCCGTCACAAACAAATACTGTGTTATATTGTTGTATTGGACACCAAAGGGACCGCCGTCACAAACAAATACTGTGTTATATTATTGTATTGGACACCAAAGGGACCGCCGTCACAAACAAATACTGTGTTATATTATTGTATTGGACACCAAAGGGACCGCCGTCACAAACAAATACTGCGTTATATTAGTGCATTGGACATGAAAGGGACCGCCGTCACAAACAAATACTGTGTTATATTATTGTAGTGGACATGAAAGGGACCGCCGTCACAAACAAATACTGTGTTATATTATTGTATTGGACACCAAAGGGACCGCCGTCACAAACAAATACTGTGTTATATTATTGTATTGGACACCAAAGGGACCGCCGTCACAAACAAATACTGTGTTATATTATTGTATTGGATACCAAAGGGACCGCCGTCACAAACAAATACTGTGTTATATTATTGTATTAGACATGAAAGGGACAGCCGTCACAAACAAATACTGTGTTATATTATTGTATTGGACACCAAAGGACCGCCGTCACAAACAAATACTGTGTTATATTATTGTATTGGACACGAAAGGGACCGCCGTCACAAACAAATACTGTGTTATATTATTGTGTTGGACACGAAAGGGACCGCCGTCACAAACAAATACTGTGTTATATTGTATTGGACATGAAAGGGATCGCCGTCACAAACAAATACTGTGTTATATTATTGTATTAGACATGAAAGGGACCGCCGTCACAAACAAATACTGTGTTATATTATTTATTGGACACCAAAGGGACCGCCGTCACAAACAAATACTGTGTTATATTATTGTATTGGATACCAAAGGGACCGCCGTCACAAACAAATACTGTGTTATATTATTGTATTAGACATGAAAGGGACCGCCGTCACAAACAAATACTGTGTTATAGTATTGTATTGGACACGAAAGGGATCGCCGTCACAAACAAATACTGTGTTATATTATTGTATTGGACACGAAAGGGACCGCCGTCACAAACAAATACTGTGTTATAGTATTGTATTGGACACGAAAGAGACCGCCGTCACAAACAAATACTGTGTTATAGTATTGTATTGGACACCAAAGGGACCGCCGTCACAAACAAATACTGTGTTATATTATTGTATTGGACACCAAAGGGACCGCCGTCACAAACAAATACTGTGTTATATTATTGTATTGGACACCAAAGGGACCGCCGTCACAAACAAATACTGTGTTATATTGTTGTATTGGACACCAAAGGGACCGCCGTCACAAACAAATACTGTGTTATATTATTGTATTGGACACCAAAGGGACCGCCGTCACAAACAAATATTGTGTTATATTATTGTATTGGACACCAAAGGGACCGCCGTCACAAACAAATACTGCGTTATATTAGTGCATTGGACATGAAAGGGACCGCCGTCACAAACAAATACTGTGTTATATTATTGTAGTGGACATGAAAGGGACCGCCGTCACAAACAAATACTGTGTTATATTATTGTATTGGACATGAAAGGGACCGCCGTCACAAACAAATACTGTGTTATATTATTGTATTGGACACCAAAGGGACCGCCGTCACAAACAAATACTGTGTTATATTATTGTATTGGACACCAAAGGGACCGCCGTCACAAACAAATACTGTGTTATATTATTGTATTAGACATGAAAGGGACAGCCGTCACAAACAAATACTGTGTTATATTATTGTATTGGACATGAAAAGGGACCGCCGTCACAAACAAATACTGTGTTATATTATTGTATTGGACACGAAAGGACCGCCGTCACAAACAAATACTGTGTTATATTATTGTGTTGGACACGAAAGGGACCGCCGTCACAAACAAATACTGTGTTATATTATTGTATTGGACATGAAAGGGATCGCCGTCACAAACAAATACTGTGTTATAGTATTGTATTGGACACGAAAGGGACCGCCGTCACAAACAAATACTGTGTTATATTATTGCATTGGACACCAAAGGGACCGCCGTCACAAACAAATACTGTGTTATATTATTGTATTGGACACGAAAGGGACCGCCGTCACAAACAAATACTGTGTTATATTATTGCATTGGACACGAAAGAGACCGCCGTCACAAACAAATACTGTGTTATAGTATTGTATTGGACACGAAAGGGACCGCCGTCACAAACAAATACTGTGTTATATTATTGCATTGGACACCAAAGGGACCGCCGTCACAAACAAATACTGTGTTATATTATTGCATTGGACAGTATAACAACCTTTGACGGGTTGTCTGCGTTCGCGTGACATAAGGGGGTGATCCAGAGTGAGGGGATTCGGTAGTCCAGACGGAAGGTGCCGGCCTCTCAAACCAAAGGTCGTGGGTTCAAGCCCCACCAACGGTTGGAATATTTCGTATTTTTTCGACTAAAATCTACATTCCTGATCCAGGTAGGTGGATCGACACCTAGTCCCATCGGAGACGGACGATAAAAAGGAGGTCCCGTGTGCAAATCACAACACTCTGTGCACGTGAAAGATCCCTTGTCTGTTTACAGGGTAGTCCGGGGAAAATTTAAAATCCTACCGAGATTGCCTTAGTTTTCGATGTGAGTAAATCAAATCAAATCAAACCATAGGGTTGAATTACAGTTTCTTAAGCTGACAGGTTCAGGACTAATCAGCGAAAATATTTATGATGATAAAAAAACGTTCCTAGTGTTTTTGACGATGTTAACGTCTATCCTTAATATTACATTCTGTACTTGTTCTACTGGTTTGTAGAATTTATGGCGGTCTGGTTTTAAATCCTATTGTGATTTCATGTGATACGGTTAAGTTTGCGATATGAGTAGTTTTCAATTTTGTTCTGAGTGTGGGTTTGAGTGTGTTTGTCTGTCTACTATCTGCTTCTCCCCTCCTACACTCATCTGTTTTCCTGCTTATGTTGTTTTGTTCTTTTGAGCCACTCAGTTTGGACTCACTCACCCCTGCTTTCCTCCTCGTGAAATTGCTGTTGGCGAAGAATGTTGTTTTATATTTTGAGCCAATCAGTTTGGATTCTTAAAATTCCCACTTTCCTTCTCATCTGCTATACTATAATATAACCTCATTATTCATTTGCTAACTCTCTGTTTGCTGTGTACATCTGGTTGTAAAATTATTTGTGTTTGTGAATTGTCCTGGGGAGACAGTGAGACCATAAAATCTATATTTTTGATAAAATCATTGTTGACGCTTGAATATTACAAGTCATCTGTCTTCCTCACTATCGTTGTATAGACCTAGCTGTGTGTTTTGGAACGTGCGCAACGAGAGACAATGTAACACGTGATCAACCTTACTTCCATGGTAGTAGCATGATGTCGTATCATTGCAATCTTTACACACACACCGTTACATCTTTGCAGTGGCATGTCCGATGATTTTGGAACAACTAGAGTAGTGACCAGTGGCCTAGCTAAGTGTAGGTTATATATAAAGGCTAAGTCCCACTTTTAAAAATGACTTGATTACAAACCATTAAAAAACTGTTTTAATTATTATTGTAATTTTCTTCTATCATTCCGAAAACATTGAGCTAGACTTCTTAGATCTCTACGTCTAGATCCACATAGGTAAATAGCCAACCGGTAGAGACCGCTCTAAGCACTACCAAACCGTTAAATCTAGCCAATAAAATGAAAGGAAGGTTGCAGGCTAATGTGTAAAGTCGTTTTCACACAGGTCTTCCCATTGGGATCCGTATGGTATCCTTCAATAGTTCTAGATGTACATGAAATAGAGAGAAGATCATCATCGATACCATGGCTAAAGCTGCTGGTATTGGTATTGAGGCTTGCGCACCTCCAGCCCCAAATCTGTGTACTACTGGATACCCTTTGAGTAATCAAAGCTTTTCATCGTGGTATCGTGCATGCCGAATTTAGGCCGAAACGCACATGAGAGCGAGAGCTTTTCAAGGTTAGTCCAGTGACCTAGATCTAGATCTAGTAACGCTTGGCCTTGGCTCAACGAAGGAGATGCGAACTCCTGGCGAGCGAGACAGTGAAAGAAGGTATCAACAGAAGAAGAAAAAATAAGATCTTTCGTCCTCTCTCACAAGCTACATTAATATATTAGTCGATAAGTCTGTCTTTTCATAAATGTTTGTGTTGTGTGTAGACTAGGTTTTTTTTATTGTGATTTCCTTCTGTATATTACGAGCAGCCAACGGGAACGGTTCCCTTTTGTTTTAGATTTACATCATCATATTACATGACACAATGTAGAATCTAGATCTAGATCTTCAGGGAAGAATTTGGTTACACAATGTAGTTATGGTAGTAACAATATCATACACAATACATGTACATCAATAACGTTTTCCCCTACGAAATAAGACAATTTACCGGTACTGTAGTAGTAGTGTATATTTGGATCTAGTTTTGCTCACTTGTATGAGCTATGAATTACGCTGACCACCTCTCAAGTTAGTCTTAAGTATAAATTTGATATCTCTCCGTAGAGATGAAAAGCTTGAGATGATGTGTGTAATATTTGTATAGCTTATAGACATTGTATTGCAGTTGTTTTGCATTATTATGTGGCAAGCTCATTAAAATCAGCCACAAGTCTGACAGGCCTAGCTTCTCGGTTTTCATAGTGTCAGAAGATGAAAGTCAGATAGGAAATATCAAAGTATCCACATTTCAAGCCATTGCCAATTCTCATCTTTCAAGGAAGGACGCTATGGGCCCATAACTCGGGAGTTATCCCGGTTTCTATATCATGAAGCGAAACAGGTGAGAATAACCACTCCTGGAAAGGGCGTTAGTGTTAGTCTCCAACTGGTGTTGCTGCACATTTGCACATGGATCGAGTAGGGCAATGCCTGACAAAAGACAGTCCCAAGGAACACAAGGTCAAACCCAGTATTGTCAGAGGTGTGGGGACTCGGTAGTCAGCAGGCAAGGTGGTCAGTCTCTCAACCCAAACGTCGTGGATTCAAGCCCCAACGGTTGATATTTTTCCTCCGTGGTTTAGATAGATGGATCGATACCTCGTCCCATCGAAGACGGCTGATACAAAGTAGGCTCCATGTGCAGATCACAACACTATGTCCATGTTAAAGATTCCTTGGCTGCTTACAGGGCAGTCCGGGCAAATTTAAAATCCTACTAAAACCCCCGAGATCACCTTGCTTAGTTTTGGATGTGGGCAAATCAAACCGAATCAGAGCCAAGTGGCGTTCCGCACGCAAGCCATTTGTCTCACTGCTTGCTTGGTGGCTTGCTTGCCTTTTTCTAACAAGACAGCGAAATCTTGCAAGAAAGGGAACTCTCTAGCAACAACAATTAAACTTGCAGGTGAGTTGACGGAACCCATTGATTATAATATCAATTATAGAGCACTTAAACAACCCAAATTACGGGTAAGAATGTAATGCACAGGTTTGTTATCTTTCGTATGATGTATATCTAATAACTACGTCCAGAAAGGTTTAATTCGATTATCCGTTGAATGTCTTGAGCCGTATGGAAGCCGCCATCTTGCTTTGGCTAGCAAGTCGCTTACCCAGCGCTGGGCTACAGAGCGGAGTGCTTGTCAACGCAAGCAAACCTCTTGCCTACAAAACGCACACCAGTGTTCGAACCGAGGACTCCAAGATCCCAAGCCTGCCAGCCTTCTCACTACGCCACCTACCAAGGAAATAAATTGCTTGTGGGCATGTCCATAATGCGTTTACTTTTCTATAACAAAATAATCAAAGTTAGTTGGGATTTTTTATTTGATTTTACCACCTCCACAACCAAGACGATCTTTGATTTTGTTTATGTTTGTCCGAACTGCCATGTGAACAGCCAAGAGATGTTAATATGCAAAGAGGTAAGGCTGGGCGATCTCTTTTGATTGTCCGTCTCTGATGGGATCAAGTGTCGATCTACCTACCTGAACCAGATTGACGGGTTTTACTAAAAAAATAACTCGTGAAAATTGTTCAATCTGTCGGGCATAAACGCACGACCTGTGGCTGAGAAGCCGTACCCTTGCCTCTGGACCACTGACTCCCCTGGTCAACCTTTAACCCGTGGTCAGTGACAGTGAATAGGAATAACCTATTCTTTTTCATTTAGAGAAATTAAAATATTTCAATTGCATTGGTTCTCACAAATGGTTGCTACGCCGTTTGTTTCGTGAGCCGAGAGTCCAGAGTTTCAATCTTGTCATGGGTACGTGAATATTTTTCAAAAACATTTTGGCTAACATATGTGTTGGCTGTTTGTTCCACCGTTTTACTGCTTTGATAAGATTTACCCACATCCACAACTAAGGTGATCTCGGGGGTTTTGGTAGTATTTATTTACATTTTGCCCGGACTGCCTTGTAAACAGTCAATGGATTTTTTAATCATAGACCTTTGGGTTTAGAGGCCGACACTTTGCCTCTGGGTTACGGAGTCCCAAACCCCTCTCTGGGGGAGGCCGCGTAGGGGGGGGGGCACTCCTATTGTACAGCCAAAATGGTCGCTAGCCAAAGGAAGCACAGCCCAAAAATGACTGGGTTCCTCCACCAAACGACCAATGGTAAATCTGCCCTCGAGATGGTGGGGGAGGGGGGTGCTAATGTTGGTCTTTGGCATGGAAGTCCAAACAGGTGCCAGACGACTGGAAAAAAGGGAACGGTAGTACCAATACATAAGAAAGGATCAACTATTGAATGCTCTAACTATAGAGGGATATCACTACTTAGCGTACCAGGAAAAATGTATGCCAGGATTCTGGAAATGAGACTAAGGAAAGAGTAGAGGATCAGATTGAAGAACACCAGAGTGGATTTAGACCAGGAAGAAGTGTACAAGATCACATGTACCCTTTGTACCCAATGGGGTCACCCGATCGCCAAAAGAATTGAGCCACAGGTATCTGACTCATCATTGCCAACTGCGAGATTTAAGTGACGATAATTGGCGTTTGAAGGGAGCTCAAACGACCCATGGCCAAATCTAGAGAGAGAGAGAGAGAGAGAGAGAGAGAGAGAGAGAGAGAGAGAGAGAGAGAGAGAGAGAGAGAGAGAGAGAGAGAGAGAGAGAGAGAGAGAGAGAAAAAGAAGAGGAGAAAGAGATAGGGGTGGTGGGAGGGAGGGAGGGAGGGGAGGAGAGGTGGGGGAGGGGGAGGGAGGAGAGAGAGGGTGAGAGGGTGAATGGGGAGGGGGGGAGGAGTTGTATACGTTTGAATCATATGACAGTCTATACAGCTGTTCTTGCGTTCTGTCTCAACTGATGCAATGGGAGAAACAGTCTATCAAGAATCTTTGAACGTATGGCGTTCGTTGGTTTTCGCTTGGTTGATTTATTTGAGATAAAGTTTTTCTTGCGTAAGTTTATTTTCGCTCTTCTGTGATCTTATGATGGTATGATATGGCATCTAGTCAACATTCCAAGCGCATCATCAAACCACGAAAATTTGAAAACCACATAACGAAGAACATAATTGACCTCTACGTCGCAAACACACATTGCTACACAATACCACCATCACATACAAACAACTACAGGAACTCTTTCTTCATCAGTACCATCATTGCCTGGAATCCTCAATGATCATACCATCAACTCAACATCGATAGAAAATTTCCGAGAAAGACTGTCTATAATAAACTCAGTCGGTTGTAGTTACGCCATTAGTGGTTTCTACAACGTATTATTCAGATTCAGGTTCAGGTTCAGATTCAGGTAGTCATGTGGGTAAAGGAGTGACAACCCAAAGGGTCATGTGCTCACTCAAGTTCAAAAACACTCGAAGGTTTAAGTGAGTACGGTAGATATAAAACATGTAGAGCGCTATGACTTTGAGTGTATTGGGTAGCTTAGTAAAGTAAGTTCCAATCAGATCATAGTTGCGAAATGCCTCCATACTCAAGAACGAGAAATCATACAGGAACCAGAATAAACGTTCATTATATAAATGGGTTTGTTTAATTATAGAATTTGCTGTTAGCTAATAATGACTGGCCTGGACAATTGATTAGTCGGTGATGTCAAGATGGGAGAAGGTGGGAAAATAAAGCGTTTGTTGTATGCTACAATCACGTGGCCACCGAAGTAAAGGTGTAAAATGGGAGACAGAGAGAGAGAGAGAGAGAGAGAGAGGGAGAGAGAGAGAGAGAGAGAGAGAGAGAGAGAGAGAGAGAGAGAGAGAGAGAGGAGAGAGGAGGGGGGAGATAGATAGAGAGAGAGAGAGAGAGGGGGGGGGGAGAGGGAGGGAGAGAGAGGAAAGAGAGAGAGAAGAGAGACTGAGACAAAACGAGAGAGACAGACATACAGACAGAGACACACAGACAAACAGACAGAGCGAGAGAGAGAACGAGAGAGAGAGAGAGAGGGGAGAGAGACAGACAGACAAGAAAAAAAAAAGAGAGAGAGAGAGAGAGAGAGAGAGAGAGAGAGAGAGAGAGAGAGAGAGAGAGAGAGAGAGAAGGGGGGGGGAGAAAGAGAGAGAGAGAGACAGACAGACAGACAGACAGACAGACAGACAAACAGATAAAGACAGAGACAAAGAGACAGAGATGGATAGCGAGAGAGATAGAGAAACAAGAGACAGAGAGACAGGGAGAGAGAGACAGAGACAGCGAGAGGCACACAGACAGAGACAGAGACAAAGAGACAGACAGATGTAGACAAAGAAACAGAGAAATGTACATGTCTTATAATTTCGGATCTTGTTGGAGCTGACTAAATCCCTGATAAGGCCAGCCGTTTTGATGTAAGCTGTTTTAAGGTGGTGAGGACGGTTTATATAACTTCCATCGATTAAGAGGAGAGGACTGGAAGTGATCCTACCGGAAACATCATCCACTTCATCTGGTAACAGAAACAATGGCCACTGTTGACAGATTGTTGTTGGTCGTCTGTGTTGGCTTTTTACAGAAATGACAGCATTGAGGCTCCTCTTGAATGGACACTACAGATAAATGGTGGTAGAATTGCTGTAACCGGGCAGTGGACAGGTAAGCACCTGTACGGGGAGTAGATGATCCCGCCCTCCACGAGTCTCCTGCTTCCTTGCAGGCAGGTCTTGGCTGACCAAAGACTAAGGGAGTTAACCCTGAAAGAAAACAACCTGCTGCCTTGCAGGCCGGTCTTGACTGACCAAAGGCTAAGGAGTTAACCCTGACATAAAATAACAAACTGCTGCCTTGCAGGCTGGTCTTGAATGACTAAAGGCTAAGAGAGTTAACTCTGACAGAAAATAACAAGGCCCGGTAGGGGGCCTCAAGGTGGCAGCCCCACCATCTACCTAGGGTACAGTGAGCTAATCCCCTGCTTATCCCAAACAACCTGATTCAAAGTAATATATACAATGATATATCCGGCTTGAACTTTCGAAGACGACTCTGGAAAAGAACACGGACTGTGATTTTTGGAACATGGAATGTTTGGGCAATTAATGGAAAGGAGTTAGAATTAGCTGAAGAAATGGAAAAATTCAAAGTAGATATTTTGGCTATTACAAAAATAAAGAAAAAAGCACAAGGAATAGAAAATGTAGGATCAAATCATACTTTAATTTTCTCAGGAGTAGATGTCAAAGATAGAGCTAGAGCAGGAGAAGGCCTCCTAATGCATAAAAGGCAAGAAATGCTGCTAGAAAGTTGGAAATTTGTAAGCCCACAGCTATTAGAGGTAAATATCAAACCAAAAGGAAGAGAAATTAAATTATTAATAGCTTATGGACCAAACGAAGATATGCCACCAAAGAAGAAAAAGATACCTTCGAAAATGATTTATAAATAGCTGCAGAGAATCTTAAACCCGAACAAGAATTAATGGTTTTAGGAGATTTAAACGCTAGAGTAGGCAACAATGTAGAAACATCAGGAGGAATAATAGGTAAAGAAGGAGAGACAACAACTTCTCCAAATGGAGAGAGACTAACGGACTTTTGCCTAAAGCATAACATGAAAATAGCTAACACATTTTTTCCTCATAAATATATTCACAAATATACAAGAGTAAATGAAGACAGATGTGAAAAGTCAATCATAGACTACATAATAGTTAGCAGCTCCCTTTTTTACAATACAATGGATGCTAGAGTAAGCAGAGAGGAGCTGAAATATATAGTGATCATCACCTAGTGATAGCCAAATTGAGATTATTAACTGAAGAAAACAGGAAAGGAAAAGAGAAGAAAGCTACTAAACTCAAAATAGAAGAACTAAATAAACCAATAGTAAAACAGATGTACCAATCCAGGATAAAAAGATCTATCAGTCAAAGGCAGATGGATCTGAAGGAAAGCACAAAAGAAGAAAAGTGGCAAAAATATAAAGAAACACTCCTCAGTTGTACTGAAGAGATCTGTGGTAGGAAACAAATTAAAGGAGATGGGAAAAGGAAAGCATGGTGGAATGAGAATGTCAAGACTAATCAAAGAAAAAGAAAGATCCCTGGAAGAAATACTTGCAAACAAAGAGACCAGAGGATAGGATAGATTACGTGAGTAAAAGAACTATCGCAAAAGAGGAAGTTAGGAAAGCAAAACAGGAACAGTCGGAAGAGTTTGGACAGACTTCAAGAAAGCTATCAAGGAAATCAAAAGCTGTTCTGGGAGCAGAGCAATGAAGAGCATGAGAAAGACCAAAACATGCCCAATACAACAAATTAAGAACGCTAAAGGAGAAATAATGAAAGGAGACAGCAAAGTCATGGAAACGTGGAGAAAGTATTTTCAACAATTACATAATCCCTCCAGAGTACAGATCAATTATTAAGAGTAACAAGTAATTGAGATAAGACAGCTGATGATTTAGATATCTCAATGGAAAAACTTCAAACAGCTATAAGAGGAGTGAAATTAGGAAAAGCCCAGGAACAGATCAAGTTTATCCAAAAATGATTAAAAACTAAAAGAGACAAAACCAGAAACACAACAATAAGAGATCAAACCAAAGCAGATAACATAAAAACTAAGATAGAAATGAATCAACTGAGATGGTTTGGGCATGTTAACAGAATGAACGACAACAGAATAGCTAAATCAGTATACAGTCCTAAAACTCAAGGTAAAAGACCAAAAGGCAGACCTCGGAGAAAGTGGGAAGAAGATATAAAAGAGGCATTAATGCAAAGAAATTTAACTTTCACGGAAGGAAACAGAAACTGTCAGGACAGGACAGCCTGGAGAAAGATCATTTCGGGCATCTAGAATTCATACACCGGAAGGTAGAATGGGAGCTGATAAAGAAAGAAAAAAAGCATTGCTGCAAGAATTTCAATATTAATCATCTGCCATTGTTAGCCTTTGACTTCAACGCGTAGCATTTCATTTTAAAGGGCGAATGATCCGTCGATTTGAAATGAGTGATCGATAAGGCGTGGAAATAACGACTGTCAGCACAAGATGAGTAGCGGGTACCGGGGTATAGGAGCAAGGGGTTTAGATCTAGAGCTCAGTAGATTGAACCTGGCAGGTTCAAGGTTTTCTCGAGTATTTTTTGGGGAAAATCTCTTGGTTGAGAGGCGGACACCTTGCCTCTGGACTACAAAGTCCCCTTGCAAGATGAAGTGAAAAAAATGAATACAAAGAAGTCGGTCCAACTGGCACCCCCCCCCCCCCCAAATGTCGACACCATACCATACAGGTTTTGAGTTTCCCCTCCTCCAATCTCTCTCTCCCATGCAAAGATAGTTTTTTTTAAATACTCTGAAAATCAGTTTATAAATAAGTCATTTTATTGCCTCACAAGAAAATATAAATTCAAACTGTGCAGCAACGGTTCACATAAAAATATATAATTATAATCATAATGATGATGATAATATTAATATGGTATTGTGGATACCTTTGTCTCCTTCTTTTCCATTAATTTAGGTGGATTAAAAATTTCACAGCAAATATTCAATGACAAGATTATTATGGGAACAAAAACAAGAAACACAGAACCAAAAGAAAAGCATTTTTCATACGTCAATATTCAAAATAGCTGATAATTTTGTGGACAACCGTACAAAAAACTCCCTTGAAAAGACAAAAGAACATTACATCAAACTCATAATAAGAACAGTATGCCGGTTGGCGAAATAGCGGAATTTTGCTATATAACGGAGAAATGGCACCTAAGATTTTTAGACCACACTTACATACAATTTGACACAAATAACTTGAGCATGAATGACAACATGAATAAAAAAAATAAAAAATAAATGAGCAAATGTACAACATTTGGCTATCTTGGCATCTCACATCAACAGTTTCCGTTTCAGTATTATAAAAATAATAACATCTTCATCCTGAACAAAACGAATAGACAACAAACAAGATAACAATGTTACAAATAGGCTTTAACATTGGCACAAGTTATACTTCGTGATATTTTTTTATAAATACAACAATTTGTCCAAGCCAAAAACAATGTGAAATCATACACTCTGTACAATGCTACAGAAAAAATTTCCATTTAAAACTAAACTGGAATGTGGATCTACACTTATTTGAAACTGCGCTGCTTTCATAATCATACTGTGACATATCGCAACAAGTTTAATATTCATTACCAGTAATAATGGTTATGAAAAATAATAACTCGTTATATTAATAACTTTGAGTCATATTAACTAGAATTTAGAGAGTCAAAGGTCTGAAGGCAAAGAGAATTTCTCTGATTTTTTAGGACTGTCAGTACTTTCCAATCACCATTTAACTTTGCTTTGCTCATCAATATTTTATACATTGTCTGCATTTGCTAATCAATAAATTATATATGAGAATGAGAAGGAACTTTGGTATACTTTATTTAAGGGTGGCTTCTCCATTTCAAGTCTGATCAAAGACAAATAAGAACATCAAGCCATAAAAAGAATGAATCAATAAAATGATCTAATACTCAAGTCTAAACCAGGGTCAGCTAGTCTAGCACACTTGTTCAATTTATTGTCGAGCTTGTATAACACATATTTCAGAATTGGAAATGAAAAGATGAAACAGAATATTTGGGGGGTTCCATCACAAAAGGCTAAATATCCAAATATCTCGAAACAAGGAAAAGAATGTGATTCTCATGGTATTGATTTGCCAGTTGAACAACTGTGATCTGAAAGTGACATGTGCATAGACGATGTTACATAATGATAAGGACTTGAATCAGACATGTACCCGGTATGTACTATTCTCAGAATTTAATATCCAAATAACGAGCTTTGAAAATGCATTCTTTAGCTATAAAAATTACCAACACTATTAATTAAAGGAGATATTGTATACAACATCAATATTAACGAAACATTTAGAAAAATTAAATAACTAAAAAAATACATAAAAGCTTTGATTTTTTTTCAAATAAGCTATCATAAGCCATCTATTGACATCTTGCTAATCTGGCCCATAACATATTAGTTCAAACAGAATTATTTTTTCTTAAAAATTGGAACTTGAGAAATCAAAAAATAACGCTACATAACACCCTGAAGTCCCTAAAAAAAAATAATTAAAAAAACTTAGAAAACAAACAACATGTAATGAATCATCAAAAATGACCATGGAAATTCAAAAATTAAAAATTAATATTTTCAAGCGTTAACCACAGCCAAGGATAATGTCCGCCACTGAATAATCTTCCACAGTTGGGCTGTGGGTGTGGCCATATGTTGGTCATTTGGTGAGTTCTGATTGGCTGAAAATGCATGTATCGTCATTTATGCAAAGCAATGATTAATGTATACCGTGGTTTTGTAACGAACGTCAATTGTCATGCTCAAGTGAACTAAACATAACTATATCGCATTTTGTGAAATAAGGAAACTATTGATCTGCAGATATTTCAAAATGAAATATCACAGGGGAATTAATTCATTTTTTCCAATTTTGGTTGCATTTTGTGATGAAAATCATCATTTCTTTATATATTTTACATTTAATGCTTAAAAAGTATCTTTTTCTCTGTCAAAGACTATTAGGTGGAAAAAAGAGTTTGCAACTCATGAAGAAGTAAACAGACAGCATCACAACCTTCAATCATGGGGGGAAATAAATAATTGGATGGAGGAGGGTGAGACGCGGGTAAGATACATAATTCTATAATTAGCTTCCCCTTGCTACAGGGACGCTTTAGTATAATTCAAAAATCGATTAGGAAAAAAAAATAACCATGGATTTTTTCAAATTTAAAACAACTCATGCCAAGTGTATGTAGCCTGTATTTCTACAAAGTATCAGTAGTTGTCTAGATTTGACTTATCCGTTATGGTAGAATCCTTAAAACTAAAACATGGCAATTAAAATATGGCAGTTAAATTTTTCAATAGAAAACATCTATAACCTACAGTAAATCCCATTAAATTTAATCAATGAAATTAGATAAGCAGAGACAAAACTTGAAGCCAGAACGAAAATATGCCACTAACATGTCAATGTCTGACACAATGTGGGTTGTGTCTTGTTTTACTGGCATCATCAGGCATTTTACTATTGGCAAGTCCCACTTGTGTGAAATAGTAAATGTAGCCTACTATAGTACTAGTACTTGAGTTAAACTATGTCTCTTCTTTCATTCATTCCGTTCTTATTTTTATTATTAAGGTGAAATGAAAAGACTGTCAATAATTCTAGAAACGCAGACTAAGTTGAACATTGCATAGAAACATTTCCATTGAACACGCATGACAAACGAAAAGATCCAAAATATATTTTTAAAGAAACATTAATTACCCTCACCATTAATTGTCTGTTTGAGTTTGACATCTGCTCTAAGGCACTGTGATAATAGAGACAGTAAACTCTCTGATAAAATGCTTAGAATGGAGGCAGATACATGTATTATATTCTCTTAATTGGTCATAGGACTAGATGTCATAGTTGCATTATAAACTGGCCCTTCATTAATTTAAAAGTATACAACATATTAAATTTAAACAACACAGGCCTATCATTATGTATAATAATATATGTAAAATCTACTGATCTTTCTAGAAAGACAGGATAAATAGATAATCAGTAAATAGACAGTTAGATAAATAAATAGATAGATAGATAGAATATAAAGATAGATAGATAGATATATAGTTAGGTAGATAGGAGATAGATAGGTAGATAGATAGATAGATAGATAGATATAGATAGATCGATAGATAGATAGATAGATGGATAGATAGACAGATAAATGGATAGATAGATAGATTTTTTCTTTACTGAATTTGTAAAGAAAACAAAAGCTGTTAAATAAATATTAAATTATCACATGATTTCTCAATCTCACTACGTAGTTTTCCTGTGAAGCAAAATCAAAACAGACAAAATTTACAAAGAGTTTTTATAAATGCCAATATCAAGACAGAATGCATTTCAAACACATTGACACTGAATAGACTTGAGAACATTTCCACAATAATTTTTAAAAATATCAAAGGAACTCATCAAAGAAAGCAATAGAGATTTTTAAAAAGAATAAAGCACTGAATCAAGAAAGAAGACAACACAGGAGCTTTGACACGAAGCACTGTGCTCATACTGGTCATGTCTGTACCATAAAGGTAAGCTCAGAGCCAATCTGTCACAGCCATTTCACTTCCGGCTGTCCTAAGCCTGTCGTAAACAGGCGCATTGCTGTTGAGAAGTCAACTCAGCTTTTGGCTACCCAAGAAAAGACACCTGCTCCACATGTGACCACCGGTCAAAGATCAGCCTTCAGAGCGGCTAAGAAAGCTGTCAACGGACTCATAGAGCTTCACTGGAGGAAGGGGCCAAGCTTCTATGAAAGGAAAACCGCAGCTCTCCATGAAGCCCAGGGCTCATCCCACTTTGCCCACTGTAGCATTTGGCTTCCTGGGAAAAACTTCCCCAGTCTGAACATAACAACGAATGATGTGTACTACAGAAGGAAGTTTTTCAGCAGTACACTTTTCAATGTACACAATCTGGAAACTGGTCAGCATACCAAAAAAATTAGGATAAAGATGGATGTATAGTCTGTACCCCCACACAAGCGCAGGCTCACCAACTGTACATCATTCCCCCCCCCCAGCAGCCATTTCATCCAAAAGTCCCCCTCGACTCCCTGAGAAGTAGACAGTACAGCAGCCTGTAAGGAACTTTGTACTGACACTCTGACAAAATCTCTACCTATAGCTAGGTATTCATTCACACCTGAGTCAAGTGAGGAATGTAGAGTAAAGTACGTTTCCTAAAGAGTACAACATTTTGTAAAGAAAAACACCTGGGCCGGCCATGAGATTTGAACCAATGTCATCATGATCACAAACTCACAGCACTACAGTTTTGCAACAACGTTTCGAAATTACATTTAGAGCCCTTATTCCCCCCCTTCAAATCGCTTATTTATTAATGTTTGTTCGCATAAAGATTTTTCCGTACTTCAAATGAGAGTAGGTATGGCACATAGCGGCTATGACAACCAACGGCAAAGCAAACATCACTGCACCGTACACAAAATGTCATTATTTCATGAATACAAAACAATGTAGCAACTGTCAACCCACACCCATAAACAGTAGGAGGAAAAGAAAATAACCAACAAATCAGTCAAATGTAAACTGCATCCAAATGAATAATTATATATTCATCATAGTAACGATGATGATTCTGTTGCAATGTTTATAAGATTGAAGTCAGTTTCTTGAGATTGCATAATATCAAATAGCACAACAGGACAACACGAACTACACTGGTACCAAATTTATTTTCCCTTATGACTAGAATAAGAATAAGCATTCAGAAGATACATCTCCATTTAGAAGATATAAACATTTGTATGTTTTTCTACAAGTCATTTTTGTTTTCTTGCTTATACATTGTTCAAAGGGTTTTGTTTGAAATCCCCCCAAAAAAAAATGTAACAAGTTTTGTTTGTTTTCACAACAATGTGATCGTCGCCACACAAAACTTTTCAAATAAAAATCCATGTATTAAAGACTTGATTGGAATACTGGATGCTGGAGAACAGTTTTTAAATGTCAAGGCATTGGAAACACTTGGGCCGTATGGAACACATGTGTTATGTGTTTCTATACAAGTTCAATGAGACATTATATTTACTCTATGACCAAAGCAAAATACTTGACTAATCATAGTCATCATAATCAATGCACAAAACAGTTTACATAATCGGTATTTATTACAAAATTAAAACCTTGACACATTTAGTTATTAAATTGAACGAAATGATGGTTACAATGTTCTACTTACAATGAAGGCCAAAAAAGTTCACAGATACCATTTAACTCGTTTACAGAATTATGAAATTCAAAATAACAGATATTATCTTCAACTTGTTAAAGAAAAGAAAGAGAAAGAAAAAAAGAGGAATAAAGGGAGGAGGAGGGAGGGAGGGGGGAGGGGGGAGGAGGGGGAGGGAAGGGGCAACAAATCAAATACAAAATTTTCAAGAAGAAAAAAAAAAAAACCACACCCAAATATTTATATAACCTCTTCAAGACATTTTCCTGAGACATCAACCGTTACAACATGGCAAAGGTAAAAGATTCGTTAAAGAAGTTTTTTAATAACAGCTGATACCCCAAAGGGAGATAAAAGAATGAAGACAATGAAAGTACTTGCCCTTTGGAATCTGACTGAAGTCCCCGAGAACTCAAGAAGGCAGGTCTTATAAAAGTTTAATCATAACTTTTAGGAAAATGGGCCTGCCTAGTCAGTCCAAAATATCACCCATCTTCACCACAAAATGGCTGCTATTTGAAACAGATTGTTGATGTGTGTTTGTCAGTACTTTTTTTCTACTAACAGATAAAATAATAAGACCCACTGTTTCTACTTAAATTTAAATGCATAAAACTTGATACAAATGAAGGAGGCTATGACCAGTTGTATGCGTGGCGTCGATGGCGAGTAATTAGTCATGACTGGGGATCATGAGCTCCACGTTCGATTCTAGTAAAGCTATGTCCGACGATGTGTTCCTTGGGAAAGACACTTAACGCGTATTTCCCCACTCGATCCAGGTGAATATGGGTACAAGCACTAGCTTGGAAAGTAAAAACCTGCGGCAGACTAGCGTTCTGTTCAGGAGGTGATTTCTATCACCTATTCCGCTCGTGCAACTGACACTGGGATAAGCTCCAGCTCTATAAGCCGTCACAACCTTGCAGGAACATTACGACCAGTTGTGTGGGATTCTATCGTGTCATTGATAAGCTCCTAAAGTGACGGAATCGGATTCCACGGCTGTCAGCTCTTTTCAAAGAAATAAAAACAGATTCTGATCACGGATTACTAATTCTAACTTGGACAGCAGCTTGTCATATTCCAGAAAAAGGTTGATCCTTTTACTTGAATTACGAGCGAATTAAGGGAAATGATAAAAATTCCTCCATTGCTGGCCCTTTCTGACAAGTGCGGCGGTAGTTTTTGCCAACTGAGAATAGCGTCTCCGGACTTTCACCTAAATCTCTCTGTCTCTGCTGTTAAGTGTGGGTAAAAAAAGACAGTTTACCCTCATCTTTTCTATGTAAATACAAGAGTTACAGACTCAAAGCCAGAAAAACCCATACTTCAATTGTATTTTTCACACACTGGTTGGCTGCTATGGGATTCTATGGAGCCAGCAGTAAGCGTTACAGCAAAAGCGGTTACAGTATAGGAATCAAAGGTTAAACCACTTTCAACTTAGTAAAGCGAGGAAAGATGTTACACAAGCAAAATCATGTGGAAAAAAATCAAAGTTCAATTCAGGTATTTTTAGTATAATTAAGACAAACAGATGTTCATATTAATGAATGCATAACTAAGACAAACAGATGTTCATATTAATAAACCATAACTAAGACAAACAGATGTTCATATTAATAAATGCATAACTAAGACAAACAGATGTTCATATTAATGAATGAATAACTAAGACAAACAGAACTAAGTATAACAAACAGATGTTCATATTAATAAAATATAACTAAGACAAACAGGCGTTCATATTAACAAATGCATAACTAAGACAAACAGATGTTCATATTAATAAATGATAACTAAGACAAACAGATGTTCATATTAATGAATGACTAAACAAAAATGCGTTCATATTAATAAAAACTAAGACAAACAGATGTTCAAATTAATGAATGTATAACTAAGACAAACAGACGTTCATATTAATGAATGCATAACTAAGACAAACAGATGTTCATATTAATGAATGAATAACTAAGACAAACAGATGTTCATATTAATGAATGCATAACTAGGACAAACAGATGTTCATATTAATGAATGAATAACTAAGACAAACAGACGTTCATATTAATGAATACATAACTAAGACAAACAGGCGTTCATATTAATGAATGCATAACTAAGACAAACAGATGTTCATATTAATGAATGTATAACTAAGACAAAACAGATGTTCATATTAATGAATGTATAACTAAGACAAATAGATGTTCATATTAATGAATGCATAACTAAGACAAACAGACGTTCATATTAATGAATGAATAACTAAGACAAACAGGCGTTCATATTAATGAATACATAACTAAGACAAACAGATATTCATATTAATGAATACATAACTAAGACAAACAGACGTTCATATTAATGAATACATAACTAAGACAAACAGATGTTCATATTAATGAATGCATAACTAAGACAAATAGATATTCATATTAATGAATGCATAACTAAGACAAATAGATGTTCATATTAATGAATGCATAACTAAGACAAATAGATATTCATATTAATGAATGCATGACTAAGACAAACAGACGTTCATATTAATGAATGAATAACTAAGACAAACAGACGTTCATATTAATGAATGAATAACGAAGACAAACAGAGTGCTGGATGTGATTTACCAAAGTTTTGAATTTATGGACGTAAAGTTATTTTTGACTATTTATAGACCTGTTGTTCGGTCCGCACTTGAATGTGGAAACTGTATTTGGAATCCCTTGATCAAAAGACAGTCTAAGTTAATTGAAAATGTGCAAAGGCAAGATTGTACCCAAATAAGTAGAGCTTCCATATGATGGACAAATAAAATATTTACACCTTCCATCCTTTAAATATAGGCGTAAACGTTGAAATCTTATTCAACTATTCAAAAGTCCATGAAATTGATGATACAAAATCGGCTCCTTTTTTTAAATATTCACCTCACGTTTACATGAGGTGATAAATTAAAAACCTATATCACTAGGCGCTCAACGATTAGACAAAACTCTTTTAAATACTGCACAATTAATACATAGAATGGTCTTAAATTTGATACGAAAGATGCTAAATCATTGAATGATTTCAAAATTTCTGTAGATGAAGAGTTGATTGACTTTAGATGTATGTTTGATAAAAAAGTTGTTCTTTAAAATGCAGTACTATATGATAATCCTTTAATTATTTGTATTTTGTTTTGAATTAAATGTTAGTAGTGCATATTTTACATTTCAAAGATGTACTGTGTAAATTCACAGGACATTTAAAGGTACATACCTAGTTAGCCCTAAAATGATATTGTATTGTATTGTATAATGCATATCAATTTCATGATTTGTATTCTAGTCCTGATATTGCTTAACCTGGGTTGAAACGCCAAAAACAGAACCAATGTACAGAAAAGCACTCCTTCACATTTGAAACACAAGCGGAGCCAACAATTGAATGAAATAAACAACGGAAAATGACAGCTAAGACAGAACAAGCATGTGACGTTTCAGGTATAACACTTCCTCTGACAATAAACAAAGTCTGTAGACCATAATCGCTTGTTGACTGACAAAAGGTAATAGTTGAAACTTTATGTAATTGCTTTGTCTTCCATGGTTGAGTAATCACATCTTGGCAAGCATGATTTACAAATTGGCAGCTTTGCAGAAACAAAAATGGGGTAAAAATTGAAATTACAAAAAAACAACACAAATCAAAGAAAATCATTTTCTCAAGAGACATGACTGAGAAATCTAATGATGGTTGAGACATCTGAAGTTTTATGTCTCATCAACAATTTTAAGCCAAAAAAAAATGGAATTATCATTGTAGTAATTTCATATCTAAGACAATGAAACATCTCACAGTTCAAGATGGCATTGCATATTATTATGAAGGAATCTTTATGTTGAACAGGTCCATACCATTTCTCAATTGTCATGAATTTCAAAAACGATATTAAACCCAAGCGCTCGATAATCTTGGATATGGCGACACAGGGCTGGGGTAGTGGTAGAACACTTGTGCTAAATCTTTCACATTTTCTTGTCACTTGACAAGGAAATAGAATCAATTCAGGGAAAATGTCAATGCATGGATTGAATATTAAGCTCTTCTTCCCAATGTCATTTTGTAGAGAAGAAAAATGATAAAACCCTTTAAACAAGCATCGCCGCCAGCCACTACGCCTCGATTTAAAGACGTAAAAACGTGTCAACATTCGACATCTTAGGCACTTACAGCTTAACATAGTTTTATGTCAATATGACACAACTTACTGAAAACAGCCTTCAACAATTTTAATAACGTGTTTAGGAATTCAATATTATGACTCTGCACCAGCCTTCTTCCGCCTCCAATGATGACCCCTCGCCACTTTCGACGTTGATTCTTAGGACTTTGCTTGGAGGCAGCTTCAGAATTTGAGTCGTCATCTGGCTTGTCACTGTCAGCAGAGGAGGTGGTCATGTGACTCCATTTGTCGTCTGAATCATTTGACTGCGGTTGGCTGATGGGAGGAATGTTTTCAGGGGTGAAGAAAGAGAGGTCTTTATCAAAGCAGCATTGTCTTTAGCGGTATCAGTTTGACACGGGTCTGCACCCTGGGGTGGTTGTGCATTCTGGACATCGTGCTCTTGGCCGGCCTGACCTCCCAATCCACTGGCGGGAAGGCTGCAGGAAAACGGTGTTTTGTCAGGGCCCAGCACTAACTTTTGAGAGTCTATAACTGGTTCTACTTTCCAGACGTTTTGAACGACACCACTAGATAATACATGTGGTCCGGGACGGGGTTCGTTTGGGTCATGGTAGTAGTATGGAGCCATTAGTCGCTCGTGCTTGCAACATTCCATGGCATTGTACGTGTGAAGAAGAAGTGTGGGAAAACGAGAGGTGAAGTAGTCGACAAACTGCTCAGGAACAGTCCCCAGGGAATCTTGTACATGTTGTGGGAGTTGCCGATAGTGATGTTTCTGGCAACAAATGAAAATTCAGAAATTCTTTGTTTTATTTTATTTAATGGTCTCAAGACCCATTTATAACATACGTAATTGTAATAGTCTCAAGGAGAAAATCAAAGGGAAAGAGCAGGATGAAAGACAGAATAAATAAAAAAGAAAGTGAAGGGAAATAAAAAGCCTACCAGTAGGTCCCACAAACCACCAACATGAAACTAAATGGGAAACTTTTGAGACGCGAAATGTGATATCAAACATGGTGTTTAAGAGACATAGCACAGCACTAGAACCAAATATATGTACATTGCTTTTTTGACCAACTTAAAACAGTAACACTACAAAAAGAGCAGAATTCCCAATAAGCAAAATATGAGATAAACTGGTTGGAAAAAAGACGGGGGGGGGGGGGGAATCAGACTCACCTTATTCCTCATAGCCCTCAGTAAATCCCTGACAGAGCTTCCTTTGTATGTGCGGTACTTTCTCAAGTCTGGTATTAAAGCAAAAAGCAAAATTCAACAATTAGTCATTGAAAAAAAAGATATCATCTGACAAAGCAATAAGTCCTCGGCTCAGAATTATATTGTCCCAACTGCACATTTGATCATTTTGGAATCGTGATCGCTATCAGATTCAATCGTCAATTTTCTCCACCACAAATCATTATAATGCTTCTCACAAATTTTGCATAAATTTTGTATGCTTGCATGTGTTTTGTCTTGACAGCAGATTTTCTTTCCAGCTGAAAAGGATAGAACTTTTTTCCCTCAAAATGTGGTTATGTGTAGTAAGGATAATCTAATTCTGAACCGATGATGCAACACCAGGGTTTATTTAACATTTAGCGTTTTCCATCATTGCTTCCATCTGGCTCCATAGAATCCTATATGACTGAGTTACCAGTAGTCCACGGCAGTCAACAGGTTTAGGACAGCCCAGAACGCAATCTGGGATATTTCTACCTGACAACCAACAGCAAAATCCGCCTCAGCGTTGGGGATAAGCGAGCCTTGGCATTGAAATGGGGTCTCCCTCTTCTATACCCGATGTATCTATGGAGTCTCCTCATCGTTAAGGCATCAAGCCGCAGGTATCCGTACCTGGCCTCTGTCAATGAGGCTACGCAGGCACTGATGGCTGCCTTTTCAAGGGCTTTGTGGAGTTTAAACAATCCAGTTCCCATTAATGAAGATGAAGAAACAGGTAACATCCAGACACTGGTACCATCCAGCTTCCTTTTCCCGTCTTTTATAAATAAGCTATCCAAGAAGGAACAATAAATCTAGTCACTTCTCCAGTGAAAAATATCAATACATGCATGTAAACAATCTGTTTCACACAAAGTTATTTTGGGTTTAAATCCTGATTTGTTTGCCAACAATGAGCCAGGTCTAATTTTTAGCTTTTTCCCCAAACCCATTTCATAAACCCAAGGAGGTCCTGGGTTTTAACTCTAGAATGCCAATTCCTTAGGAAAGACCTTTATACACATCTTCCCACTTCACCCAGGTGCGAATGGGTTCCCACATCAAAAGGAAATAAAGCTTGAAACTGAATGGCACGCTGTTCAGGAAGCAATGTATCATCACCTGTTTCTAATTCACACTATAGAAACTGGGATATGCTACAGCTTTACGGGCTGTGATGACTGTTAAGGAACTCTATATCTCACTTTAACATCAGGGTGTGAATTGGCTAATGTGGCAGGCTGTAGACTAAGAGCCTATCCTGTTCTAAAGGTTTGACACCTAGTGGAAAGAAGCTCAACATAAATCTCCAACCAAGATAAGAAGGCAACTGTGTGAAAAGAGTAGCATCGGTTACCTAGCGGTTACGCTACCAGACTTGGGATCATGATATCCAGGGTTGGAATTCATGCACTGCCAAGTCTGACATTGGTTCCATGGGATCATGATATCCTGGGTCGGAGTTCATGCACTGCCAAGTCTGACATTGGTTCTATGGGATCATGATATCCTGGGTTGGAATTCATGCACTGCCAAGTCTGACATTGGTTCCATGGGATCATGATATCCTGGGTTGGAGTTCATGCACTGCCAAGTCTGACATTGGTACCATGGGATCATGATATCCTGGGTCGGAGTTTATGCACTGCCAAGTCTGACATTGGTTCCATGGGATCATGATATCCTGGGTTGGAGTTTATGCACTGCCAAGTCTGACATTGGTTCCATGGGATCATGATATCCTGGGTTTGAGTTTATACACTGCCAAGTCTGACATTGGTTCCATGGGAAAGACACTAAACATTAACACACATTTTCCCAACTTGACCCAGGTACAGTTCCATGGGAAAGACACTAAACATTAACACACATTTTCCCAACTTGACCCAGGTACAGTTCCATGGGAAAGACACTAAACATTAACACACATTTTCCCAACTTGACCCAGGTACAGTTTCATGGGAAAGACACTAAACATTAACACACATTTTCCCAACTTGACCCAGGTACAGTTTCATGGCAAAGACACTAAACATTAACACACATTTTCCCAACTCAACCCAGGTGCAAATAAGTACCAACACAAGCTTGGTAGTAAAAACCTGTGACATACTAGCATCCAGTCAATGAAGTGATTATTTTCACTTGTTACACTTCACTTTATACAAGCTAGGATAAATTCCTGCTCCATGGGCTGTAAGGGCCCTGGAGGAAATTCACTTACTCACTGTGAAAAAAACACAATCCAGTGACGTGGGGCAAAAAGACAAAAGATCTACTAACCGTCCTGTAATTCTGACGTGATGTTTTTTAACCAATCGAATTTCACAACAGCAAGTCCATGCTTTTCAAGACGTCGAACAGCAAAGCAGTATTCATCTTCCTTCTCAATGCGATCACTGACATCCTGAGCAATAGACAGAAGACAAGACTGTGTTATTAGAAAACATAGCCTCCCATTTTTCTAAATAAAAAAAACAAACTCTGACCACATATAGCTTATCCCATTTGCACAAAATACAGAAACCAATCGCTGGCCTTTCTGGTAAAGTGCGGCAGTAGTATTGCGAACTCAGAATGGTGTCGTCAGACTTTTACCCCAATCTCTCTTAGTCTCTGCCATTAATTTAGGGTTGTTTTTCTTAAAGTCACAAGCAACCCTCATATATAGGTACTTTTCAAATGAATTCCAACATAAAAAAATAATGTGCGAAATACGGTTTTTTTTACATACAAGTTGGTAGCTATGTAAGGAAAATCATTTAAGTGCATCATCTCTGAGACGTTATTCACATGTTTTTGGTCATTTATTAAAAACACAAAATACATGCTATCATAAATGTACTGTCACATAGAGACTTTAGCGGCAAGAGAAAGAATTCCCTACACTTTTACCTGGAAGAATGCTAACTGTCTTTCTTTACTCCAGAAAAATGGATGGTGTAAGACAACGCCTGGAAGTGGCCGTTCGTCTGCGTTATAATTGATCATCCTTTTAATCAATTCGCGTGATACATGGTGCTCTGTGAAAGAATAAGAATATAGAAAATGCGTGGAATGACAGAGGAAAAACAGCTGATTATTGCTCTACAATGTAAAGACTAACAGGTCAACCATATATTTTCTACTGAATTAAAAGTAAGGTAAACTAGTCCCAACTTAAAATTGAGGACGGGTAATCAAGAGTGGAGGCCTGATTTTTTCCTAGGCAAAACCTGTCACCATGATGTTACTCTTGCATCTATATACACGTAGATTTAAGTGAAAACCTTTTATCATGATGTTACTCTTGTATCTATATACACGTAGATTTAAGTGAAAACCTTTTATCATGATGTTACTCTTGTATCTATATACACGTAGATTTAAGTGAAAACCTTTTATCATGATGTTACTCTTGCATCTATATACACGTAGATTTAAGTGAAAACCTTTTATCATGATGTTACTCTTGTATCTATATACACATAGATTTAAGTGAAAACCTTTTATCATGATGTTACTCTTGCATCTATATACACGTAGATTTAAGTGAAAACCTTTTATCATGATGTTACTCTTGTATCTATATACACGTAGATTTAAGTGAAAACCTGTTATCATGATGTTACTCTTGTATCTATATACACGTAGATTTAAGTGAAAACCTTTTATCATGATGTTGCTCTTGTATCTATAAACACGTAGATTTAAGTGAAAACCTGTTATCATGATGTTACTCTTGTATCTATATACACGTATATTTAAGTGAAAATCTTTAATCATGATGTTACTCTTGTATCTATATACACATAGATTTAAGTGAAAACCTTTTATCATGATGTTACTCTTGTATCTATATACACGTAGATTTAAGTGAAAACCTGTTATCATGATGTTACTCTTGTATCTATATACACATAGATTTAAGTGAAAACCTTTTATCATGATGTTACTCTTGTATCTATATACACGTAGATTTAGTGAAAGCCTTTAATTATGATCCCATTTTCCTACTTAACCAACGGAATAAGACACACAACTCCCACTTTCCTACTTAACCAAGGAGCAAATAGACAGAAGACACACAACTCCCATCTTTTCTACTTAACCAAAGGGCAAGTGGACAGAAGATACACAACTCCCATCTTTTCTACTTAAGCAAGGGGCAAGTGGACAGAAGACACACAACTCCCATCTTTTCTACTTAAGCAAGGGGCAAGTGGACAGAAGACACACAACTCCCATCTTTTCTACTTAACCAAAGGGCAAGTGGACAGAAGATACACAACTCCCATCTTTTCTACTTAACCAAAGGGCAAGTGGACAGAAGATACACAACTCCCATCTTTTCTACTTAACCAAAGGGCAAGTGGACAGAAGATACACAACTCCCATCTTTTCTACTTAACCAAGGGGCAAATGGACAGAAGATACACAACTCCCATCTTTTCTACTTAACCAAGGGGCAAGTGGACAGAAGATACACAACTCCCATCTTTTCTACTTAACCAAGGAGCAAGTGGACACTCACATCAGCCTGGGGGTGAAAAAAACATGACAGACCAGCATGCTGTCCCACTTCACGCTATAGAAACCAAGACATGTTACATAACCATATGCCATAAGAAACTTGGAGGAATTTACTTTTAACATTAATTTCATTTGCAAGTGACCAGAGACAACGAGGATTTGGAAAGAAAGAAAAACTTGGAAGAAACTAGACAACATTAGAAGCCCAATATGTACTCAAAAGCTATTTTCTAGATAACATTCTTATGATCCTTCTAACGTCAATTTCAGTCAAATTACACAAAATCTTGTACTAACACGTGCAAACTGAGTCACCTACCGTCTCCGGTTAAAAAGTTTAAATTAAAATCTCCCGATAATATGTTGGCTTGGCGCTTCAGGCTGTCTCCAAACGGGTGTTTGCCGTGGGTCAGCACGTAGTTAAAGACACAACCAGCAGAGAATATATCCACCATGCACGTCTTTTTGAGGGGGAAAAACAGGAAATTGTAGGAAACAAAGTTATTTAGAATATTATTTTAGTCATAGTGAATTAATCAAACTTTTAAAAAAGAGCATACAGACAATATTCTACTACTACTATGGCTATGGTTATCATAGAACATGCTTTAATTATTGAACAAGGCAATTTTCTTTTGTAGCATCGATGGCAGAGTGGTTAGGCTGCTGGACTTGGGATCAGGAAATCCCGGGTTTGAGCCCTAGCAAAGAAGGTCCCACGTTGTGTTGCTTGGGAAAGACACGTAACACACATCTTCCCCACTCCACCAAGTGCAAATGGGTACAAGCACTGGCTTGAGAATAAAAACTCTGCATCGGACTAACTTCCTGATTATGATCCCCTGTTCCGCTTCCCGTTCTAGAAACCAGAATACGCTCCAGCTCTATTGGCCGTAATGGCCTTGAAAGGACTTTACTTTTTTTACTCATGGAAAATAAGACTAGGGCCTAATGGTTCTATCTCTGTTGCCAGGCCACTGACAGCAACCATATCATGCATGTAGATTCTAAATGATCCCAAGATCGTTTTCATTTCATGAATTTTAACACCAGAAGTGATGTTTAATCATTAAAAATGTCACTGTTTCCCGTCCTTGAGTTGAATTTTCATTCCCCTAAGCCGCCGTGTTAGCTTAATTAAAAAGTTTGAATCATAGGCTGACCTTTCACGACCATCCGCATAACCTCCGTATCGACAAGTAATCTGATCTCATAATCGTACTTGGCATCAGCCGGGGTGTAACATGCTTGTCATATATAATATCAACGGCTACCTCAGACTTTTGTTTACTCTGATAACCGTATCTTGAGATAAGGAAAGTTCAGGGTAATATTAATCCTTAAACAACGACCATTATACACTTGGGAGGAAATAACCGATATCTAATTGTTTTCTTCTTCATTTTATCATTGAAAAGCATCCTTTAAAAAATGCTATAAAAAAACACAGTACGGTACACTAAAAACACAGTACGGTACACTAAAACGCAGTACGGTACACTAAAAACGCAGTACGGTACACTAAACACAGTACGGTACACTAAAACACAGTACGGTACACTAAAAATGCTGCATACCGTTCGTTGTTCCGAATCCAACATCTCCGGAGCAATCCAGCCATCGGTTCCAGCAGCTCCCGATCTCCGTGAGAATGAGAATTTCCCAGCAGCCAGTTTCTTGCACAAGCCAAAATCTGATATCATGACCCGAATCTCCTTGCAAGGGTTGGGGTAGGAAATCAGTACGTTGTGTGGTTTGACATCTCTGTGGACTGTGTGTGACATAAAACAACGTAAGTTTATGGTATCATTATATTTGTATCATGACAAATCAATGTTCAGATCTACTAAAAACTAGCAATTTACCTATGTCTTTTAATGGTGAAACAAAAACAAGATTAAGAATGTTATCTTCATGAATTTAAGGATTCAAAGATAAAAGAATTTAATGACAATTAAAGACAAATTAAATTAAACAGCTTAATTTCATTCAATTACATTAGATAAAAATCAACACCTGTTGAAAATCATTGTCATAATTTTTTGTATTCAAAGATACAGAGCTGGAAAGCAATAATCACCGAAGGCAAAGTCTTACCAATGTCCAAAGAATGTAAATGAGCGATTCCCTTCATTGCTTGTAAAAGAATATTCTTGGGTTCCAGATACACAGGCGGTGTGTATCGTTGTTCCACATAGTCTTGCACAGTGGCCGCACACAACTCTAGGGCAATGTAACGGAACTGATTATCAGCTTCCTGTTTTGAAACAAACAAATAAAATGTTTTCATTCATTACTATAGACAAAGACTGAGAAAAGCAAGACGCTTTCTGAACCTACAATATAACCAAAGAAAAGGTCACAAGTGAATACAAATTAAGCAGCAAAAGGTATGCAAAGGTACACTTTGAGTTACAAGGACTGTTCCCGTTCCCTCTGAATTTCTGTAGTCCGCATGCTTACATTTTTGATGTTGTATAAAGTTTGACCAAAAAACCTCAACCGTGAGCAAGTAGACAGATTTTTAAAAGTTGTGCGTGTGCTGTTGTTCATTGGTGAGTGCAGACATTTTTAAACTGTGCACACCTTGTCTCCCTGGTGTGTGTGTGCACATTTCTAAACCGTGTGCACTTTTTCTCCCTGGTGTGTGTGTAGACATTTCAAACCGTGTGCACTTTTTCTCCCTGGTGTGTGTGTAGACATTTCAAACCGTGTGCACTACTTCTCCCTGGTGTGTGTAGACATTTCAAACCGTGTGCACTACTTCTCCCTGGTGTGTGTAGACATTTCAAACCGTGTGCACTACTTCTCCCTGGTGTGTGTAGACATTTCAAACCGTGTGCACTACTTCTCCCTGGTGTGTGTAGACATTTCAAACCGTGTGCACTACTTCTTCCTGGTGTGTGTAGACATTTCAAACCGTGTGCACTTTGTCTCCCTGGTGTGTGTAGACATTTCAAACCGTGCGCACTTTTTCTCACTGGTGTGTGTAGACATTTCAAACCGTGCGCACTTTTTCTCACTGGTGTGTGTAGACATTTCTAAACGATGCATGCTTTTTCTCCCTGGTGTGTGTAGACATTTCTAAACCATGCACTCTTTTTCTCCCTGGTGTGTGTAGACATTTCTAAACCATGCATGCTTTTTCTCCCTGGTGTGTGTAGACATTTCTAAACCATGCATGCTTTTTCTCCCTGGTGTGTGTAGACATTTCTAAACCATGCATGCTTTTTCTCCCTGGTTTGGGCAAACAGTTCTAAATGTGTGCACTTTTTCTCCCTGGAGTGCGCAGACAGTTCTAAATGTGTGCACTTTTTCTCCCTGGTGTGTGCAGACGGTTCTAAATGTGTGCACTTTTCTCCCTGGTGTGCACAGACAGTTCTAAATATGTGCACCTTTTCTCCTTGGTATGTGCAGACATTTCTGAACCGTGCGCACTTTTTCACCCTGGTGTGCACTGACAGTTTGCAACTGTGTGCACTTTTTCTCCCTGGTGTGTGTGGACATTTCTAAACCGTGTGCACTTTTTCTCCCTGGTGTGTGCACGCACTCGGGCATAGCTTAGAGGGAGCATTGCTTACAAGCATGGACTTTGGACTGTATAGCTCATGTTGCAACCTTATTCATGTGGCAAAAAGATTTTCAAACTTCATAGTAAACTTTCGTGATCATACTGCCTCATCAGATCGTCAGCCAGGAATTATAATATTGTGCTCTTCACGTACTCATCTGATGGTTTTAGAGTTACAAATCCTCATCAGATTCACAGTCACAATTTGTCTTATCTCGCAGAAATGTTGTAGCCAACCTCAGTCTGCGTCTGTTACAAATTTCACTTGAAGCTTGTCCCTACTTCAGATTCTCTTTCCAATTGAGAACTTTCTTTGATGCCTTCTTGTTTACAATGGGTTTATGTGAGGTAAGGAAAATATAAATCTAACCATCTATACAACAGACTACGAAGTTCTTTTATTTTTCCATGTTGGTATCTGTTTTCGATGGGGGGAGGGGTTTAATCTATTTTAATGGGAAGGAAGAAAGACAGTTTTATTTTTTGTATGAATATTTACTTGTATACAAGAAAAACGAATGACTTGAAAATCTATTTACTTTCTTCCAAAAAAGGGAAGAGGTATTATGACCTTTTCTGCTTGTCACAGTGACCACAGAGGCACTTACCATGCAAAAATATCGGATGACATTGGGATGTTGATCTGATTCTCTGAGCAGTTCCACTTCTCTGTCGGCAAAACTGAAGCATTCTGGTAAAATTCTTTTCACTGCCACATCCCGGTTATCAAATCTTCCCCTGAAATTACAAACATTTTCGTGTAACATCCAGAATTTTCAAACACTGGCAACAGGCATATTATACCTCTTCAAAAATGTTTACGCAACAAGATCGGTAGTAAAAGACTTTCAGCTGTTTATAAATATGACTTTTCCAATGTCATGTGACTGCTTGCATGGCACTATAGATTTGTCTGGTTAAAGATTCAGTCGATAGGTTTCATTTCTTTGAAATTTACCCTGTCCAGCATTTGCGGTGATCTCAGGGTGAATTAAGAGGAAACAGCAAGATGAAAGATAAATGAAAAAAGAAGGAAAGATAGGAAGTAGGACCTACCAGTGGCGCCCGCCAACTGCCTACTCAGCTGATAGGAGGCTATTGAAGCCAGCAAGTAAAAGCAGAGTTCCGTCAAGGCTGCTATGCTTATCTACAAAACCAGAGTTTATCCTGGATCATATAGCCTGACGTGGAGCAGGATGCAAGTCCGTTGCAGGCTTTTCCACAGCTGATGCTAGTACCCAGTAGCTCCTAGGTTGAATGGGAAAATGTGCTTTCTCTGCATCTTTCCGTGAAACACAACATCAGACATGACATTGGGTCAGAATTTAAATTCATCATCTTGAGATCACAAACATCGCAGTCTTTTCACTGGGATACTAAAGATACTCTTGAAGTCTAGCCCGACGTTAACCATATTTTATAAGAAACGACGGTCATTTTCCATGACTAAAATGGTGTTCACATTTATTTATAACAATAATTCTATTCAAATCATGCAATTCTACATCTAATATGTTCTTGACAAAAGCCACAAAAAAAAAAAAAAAAAAAAAAGAAAAGAAAAGAACACCAGGACTGACAAATCACACTATATTTCATATCGTATGCCAATACGTTTTCACCGACATAAATGTAACGGAAAAGACAAAAGAAAAAAAATAGCAAGAAAGCTTGCCCATATAAAGATGCGATGAAAATTTCTGGACTGAATTTACCTGTACACAAATGTTCCCTCACAGCCGTGTCCTAAAACATCCGAGGGGTTAACTGTAATTTTGCCAATCTTCACAAAGCCATCTGGCAACCCTGAGGAACATATAATCGACATCGTTAGCTCTTCTTAGTTGGATAACATCAATGTCGTAAGGCTAGCGATGAAAGACAATAGCTATTTCTATCAATAATAATAACAATAATAATAAGATCATTTATATGGCGCCTTCTGAATAGACCTCGAGGCGCTTCACAAAAAGACATTTGCACAACCACATCGCAGACAGACACAACACACACGCGCACACGCACCCAAACACACACTGTAGCAGCTGAATTGAAATAAATAAAATACAATGTATTAGAAGTATTTGTTACAACAATAGTAACTATCGTACACATGTGACAAGAGTCACAAATCTTTTCAACAAAAAAAGAACACAATCTCAACACTGTAATTTCTAATTCATCGTCAACTGCATGTTCCATAGGACACTGCATACCTCACAGTACCTCTGAATGTCTCTCTATCCTATGCCATTCTTAAATACAGTAGAATAAATACAGGGTTCCCTCTCATTTTCAAAAGAAAAATTCCAAGAGTTTTTCGAAGATTTTCCCATGCAAATATAGAACTTTCCAAGGGAAGGAGAACAGAAATTTCTGGCCTGTATGGGTGTTAATGAACAACATGAAATCCAGTGAAAGTGTAACAAGGGTAGAACTAAACATACAATCGTAAATGAGACAAAATTCTAAAACAATATTACGTTTGAATGGTGGTAAAGAATGGCAGGTCTGACAATGTCTGACAAATTGATAGCCCAGTTGGCCAGGAGACGATTTGAGAAAGAGTGAATGAAGACAGAGAACAGCATCACCAAGACAGAGAACAGCATCACCAAGACAGAGAACAGCATCACCAAGACAGGGAACAGCAGCACTAAGACAGAGAACAGCATCACTAAGACAGAGAACAGCATCACCAGGACAGAGAACAGCATCACTAAGACAGAGAACAGCATCACCAAGACAGAGAACAGCATCACCAAGACAGAAAACAGCATCACCAAGACAGAGAACAGCATCACTAAGACAGAGAACAGCATCACTAAGACAGAGAACAGCATCATCACTAAGACAGAGAACAGCATCACTAAGACAGAGAACAGCATCACCAAGACAGAGAACAGCATCACCAGGACAGGACTAAGAGAACAGCATCACCAAGACAGAGAACAGCATCACCAAGACAGAGAACAGCATCACCAAGACAGAAAACAGCATCACCAAGACAGAGAACAGCATCACTAAGACAGAGAACAGCATCACTAAGACAGAGAACAGCATCATCACTAAGACAGAGAACAGCATCACTAAGACAGAGAACAGCATCACCAAGACAGAGAACAGCATCACCAAGACAGAGAACAGCATCACTAAGACAGAGAACAGCATCACTAAGACAGAGAACAGCATCACCAAGACAGAGAACTGCATCACTAAGACAGAGAACAGCATCACTAAGACAGAGAACAGCATCACCAAGACAGAAAACAGCATCACTAAATGACCACATCAATTGTATCCTGTGTGATATCTCGTCCAGTTCGGAGATGGAATAAGTATGATTGCAATATTTCATACAAATTCCAAGACTTTTCCAAGACTTGAAAGGAATTTTTTAAATTCCAAGACTTTTCCAAGTCTCAATTTCTTCCAACCGAATTCCAAGACTTTTTCATTTTTCCAAGATGAGTGGGAACCCTGTAAATATTAAAAAATTTCTTTTCCGTTACAATGAAACTATGGGACAGAAAAACAAATGCAAGGAACCAACTCTGAGTCGTGTAATTCTATCAAATCTGTTGAATTTTAATCACGATTTTAAAAATGATCCAGAACAAGGGGAAATATTTTTTCCAAAACCCAAATGCTATAAATCATAAACAAACTTACTTTCACCAACTCTTATTGGTACGTGAGAAATGGCTGAAGATGGCGCATTCAGTTCCTGCTGTTGCTGCAACTGCCGTTCAAGCATAATACGCATGGAGTTTTCTGCTCTCTAGATACAAAAGAAAAGATTGCATACATTAAAAATATGGATAGGTAAAAGTTTTGTTTAAGAAAACGCTAGCATGGCATTGCCTCTTTTTTCATCCTATACCATTAATACTTGATGTCAATATTGTATGAGAAATTTATAAAATCCTTTTTATTTCTTCTCATTGAAAATGTGATAGATAGTGTGAGCGGAAAGATGACATACAGATAGGAGGAAATTGAAATTTACTCTGTTCACTATTAGCAGGAATCTCACGTTGAATTGAGAAGAAAGAGCGAGAGACGAAACGTGTAAAAGAATAAAAGAGAAGAAACAGGGCTTATCAGTATCAGCCACAAACAAATCAGCAATGCATTGATAAGCTAAGAGAAATTTTCAACATTGAACATATTCTTAGCGGATACTCATAGAGAGAGTGACAGAGGGACGAGAAGGGGAAAATGAACAGAGAACGAG
>JAXRKP010000243.1:150000-155000 GCA_037039925.1 Doris montereyensis
ACTCAGAATTATATACATGGAGACACAAAGAGAATGTCCAAATCTGAATTTACATGGACACACAAAGAATGTCACACAAAGAATGTCCAACTCTGAATTATATACATGGACACACAAAAATGTCCAACTCTGAATTATATACACAACAAAGAATGTCCAACTCTGAATTATATACATGGACACACAAAGAATGTCCAACTCTGAATTATATACATGGACACACAAAGAATGTCCAACTCTGAATTATATACATGGACACACAAAGAATGTCCAACTCTGAATTATAACATGGACACACAAAGAATGTCCAACTCTGAATTATATACATGGACACACAAAAATGTCCAACTCTGAATTATATACATGGACACACAAAGAATGTCCAACTCTGAATTATATACATGGACACACAAAGAATGTCCAACTCTGAATTTATATACATGGACACAAAGAATGTCCAACTCTGAATTATATACATGGACACACAAAGAATGTCCAACTCTGAATTATATACATGGACACACAAAAATGTCCAACTCTGAATTATATACATGGACACACAAAGAATGTCCAACTCTGAATTATAATGGACACACAACTCTGAATTATATACATGGACACACAAAGAATGTCCAACTGAATTATATACATGGACACACAAATATGTCCAACTCTGAATTATATACATGGATACACAAAGAATGTCCAACTCTGAATTATATACATGGACACACATGTCAACTCTGAATTATAGAATGGTACCAATGTCCAACTCTGAATTATATACATGGACACACAAAGAATGTCCAACTCTGAATTATATACATGGACACACAAAGAATGTCCAACTCTGAATTATATACATGGACACACAAAGAATGTCCAACTCTGAATTATATACATGGATACACAAAGAATGTCAACTCTGAATTATATACATGGATACACAAAGAATGTCCAACTCTGAATTATATACATGGATACACAAAGAATGTCCAACTCTGAATTATATACATGGACACACAAAGAATGTCCAACTCTGAATTATATACATGGACACACAAAAGAATGTCCAACTCTGAATTATATACATGGACACACAAAGAATGTCCAACTCTGAATTATATACATGGACACACAAAGAATGTCCAACTCTGAATTATATACATGGACACACAAAGAATGTCCAACTCTGAATTATATACATGGATACACAAAAAGAATGTCCAACTCTGAATTATATACATGGACACACAAAGAATGTCCAACTCCGAATTATATACATGGACACACAAAGAATGTCCAACTCTGAATTATATACATGGACACACAAAGAATGTCCAACTCAGAATTATATACATGGACACACAAAGAATGTCCAACTCTGAATTATATACATGGACACACAAAAGAATGTCCAACTCTGAATTATATACATGGACACACAAAGAATGTCCAACTCAGAATTATATACATGGATACACAAAGAATGTCCGACTCAGAATTATATACATGGATACACACTTTTCACAGAAACAAAGACATCTGTGCTCTAAGCTAAAAGTACAGAATACAATTAATTGTCATATGTAGGCCCAGTGCTTAAACACATCTTTAGTTTTCTTCTCATCACAAACTAATTTAGACTTGAAACTGACCCAATCCCCTACAGGCATCGATCAGAAATGTTCAGAAACTGGAAAACTTTCCCCCAATGTGACTGGGCAACGTCAGAATGATATATAATATTACCAATCATTAAAACGGCTCCTCCTCTTCTGATTGTAGTGGCTTTGATCTTTTCAACACGAGATCTCTCGTCTTCTTTCACTTCAGCTGGCGGCTCAAACTCTGTCATGTTGGGGCCTTCTAGTTGGAGTGGCCCCTGCTCGGCCGTCTGAAAGATATTGGAAAAATAAATGTGTTTTGGTTTGTTTTTTAAAAGTCAGCTTCCCATTATCAAGTAATGAAATGTTTATACACTATCATCTGGCGAGTATACATTTAAAGAGAAAAAAATACTAGCATTCTTCTCGTTATGTTTGTTTGATGTTCAGTTTTAACAACAATAAAATGGTTTTATAATTTTTACATTTCTAGCTACTCAACAAGACATGCTAAAAGATGCATCAATTATCACTTAAATCACAACAAAGGCTCACAATGCTCTCATATAGTTACCACTAAATCCTATAAGATTAAGCAAAGTTTCAACAAAAATAAAACATGTATATATTTATATAAAACTGCAAGGAGTAAAAACTTCTGAAAATATCAAGATGATCCTAATTTACTTACACTTATCGGCGGTGCTTTCATCCACCAGTGTAATCAAGGCGTAAGCGCCATGGCTTGATTCCCCGACATAAAGCTTGGGACTGGAAGATAAAAAAAGTCATACGCTTGTACTTCTATCTGACAGCAATTGACATCAAAGCTGTCACTTTCTAAATACAGATGGACTTTGCTTACTCAGCATTTCAAAACCGATCTATGGTTAATAACTTGTTGACAACGGTTTAAAAGAATTGATATTTCCTTGATAGTTTTTTTGTCAAAAATGTTTCCAATGCACGAAACAACATATATCCTGCTTCAAACTAGCATAAAATGACATATATGCTACCTCTACATAGCATAAAATGACCTATATATGCTGCTTCTAACATGAAACGACATATATGCCGCCTCTACATAGCATAAAATGACCTATACATGCTGCCTCTAACTAACATGAAACGACATATATGCTGCCTCTACCTAGCATAAAATGACATATATGCTACCTCTACATAGCATAAAATGACCTATACATGCTGCCTCTAACTAACATGAAACGACATATATGCTGCCTCTATCTAGCATAAAATGACATATATATGCTGCCTCTAACTAACATGAAACGACATATATGATGACTCTATCTAGCATAAAATGACATATATGCTGCCTCTGACTAACATGAAACGACATATATGATGCCTCTAACATGAAACGACATCTATGCTGCTTCTACCTAGCATGAAACGACATCTATGCTGCCTATACCTAGCATGAAATGACATCTATGCTGCCTCTATCTAACCTGAAACGACATCTATGCTGCCTATACCTAGCATGAAACGACATCTATGCTGCTTCATGTAACATAAAATGACATATACGCTGCCTCATCTAGCATGAAATTGACATCTATGCTGCTTCATTTAGCATGAAATGACATCTATGCTGCCTCATATAACATAAAACGACATAAACGCAGCCTTGTCTTGCATTGAATGACATCTATGCTTCCTCATCTAACATGAAACAACATCTATGTTGCCTAATGTAAACACAAAGGGTTTAAATTTAACTGCATTATAAAGAAATGAAAAAACAAACTTCTATGGGTCCTCACAAAAACCAAAAATTCTGCCATAAGTAGACAAGAGAAGGGGGGGAGTAACATAAATGGCGCTTACTAAAACGTTTTTCGTAGATTGAGCTCCATGAACCTATCCTTCCAGTGAGTAGAGGATAGCTGTCCCGTTAAATGATGCAATGTTTCCGCCGCAAAGCTAGCAAACGGTACTCGCTGCAGTCCCTCATGGTGCATGCGATAAATAGCAACGACAGGAGAATCAAATTCTTTTTGCCATAACAAATCACCTGTCAAAAAGAGACAGAAAAGGATGTTCCATGTATCAAAGTATGTAAACAGAATTACTTAAAAAGGCATAACAAATGACAATTAAACTGATATTGAACGAACGGCAATTAACTGATATTGTTCTATCTCAATGGAAACAAGTAGCAGCAAAAAATAAAATGCAATCACCTCACAGACAAAGACTTGTTTTATTTCAATTTACCCCATTTCACCATGTGCAGTGATCTCACAGTGAATTAAGAGGAATCAGCAATAGGAAAAATTGATTTAAATTGATTGAAGTTTACCTCTTCCACCGTATGCGGGGATCTCAGTGTAAATTAAGAGGAAACAGCAAAATAAAAGATAGGGCGAAGCAGTGAAAGGGAAAGTAGGACCTACCAGTAGTACCCACCAACCACCAATGTAAAATGAAATACATATATTATGAAAGAATGAAAGGGAGAGAAGTAGGACCTACCAGTAGTAGCCTACCCAACCACTACTGTGAAATAATGAAAGGAGAGAAGTAGGACCTACCAATACCCATATAAAATGAAAAATAATGAAAAATGAGAGAGAAGTAGGACCTACCAGTAGTACCCACCAACCACCAATGTAAAATGAAATACATATATGAAATAATGAAAGGAGAGAAGTAGGACCTACCAGTAGGACCCAACAACCACCAATGTAAAATGAAATACATATATGAAATAATGAAAGGAGTAGGACCTGCAGTAGGACCCAACAACCACTAAGAAATGAAATACATAATGAAATAATGAAAGGGAGAAGTAGGACCTACCAGTAGGACAACCACTAATGTAAAATGAAACACATATATTATGAAATAATGAAAGGAGAGAAGTAGGACCTACCAGTAGGACCCAACAACCACTAATGTAAAATGAAATACATATATTATGAAATAATGAAAAAGGAGAGAAGTAGGACCTACCAGTAGGACCCAACAACCACTAATGTAAAATGAAATACATATATTATGAAATAATGAAAGGAGAGAAGTAGGACCTACCAGTAGGACCCAACAACCACTAATGTAAAATGAAATACATATATTATGAAATAATGAAAGGAGAGAAGTAGGACCTACCAGTAGGCCCCAACAACCACTAATGTAAAATGAAACACATACATTATGAAATAATGAAAGGAGAGAAGTAGGACCTACCAGTAGGACCCAACAACCACTAATGTAAAATGAAACACATATATTATGAAATAATGAAAGGAGAGAAGTAGGACCTACCAGTAGTAGCCTACCCAACAACCACTAATGTGAAATGAAATACATATATTATATGAAAGGAGAGAGTAAGGCCTACCAGTAGTACCCACCGACTGG
>JAXRKP010000243.1:162500-205000 GCA_037039925.1 Doris montereyensis
GTATGTAAACACGCACACAAGCATAGGAATAGAGGGAAAAAACAAAAAACTGGTCATTTTGACGTCTGTTTTCACAACAGTGCACATCTAAACCTAGATTTATAATTCTCTTTACATTAGTAACAATGCCAGAGACTGTCGATAGAGTAAGGGCTGCTACAACAAGGGAAACCCATATGAAGCGTTTGTTTTGTGTTATTTTCTTTTGATTTTTTTACTTTCATTTTTTTCGAATTGTAGTTTTTTCACACTAAAACTTTATCTCCTCCGCTATTTACAGAGCAATTTGTAATATATTTGGCACACATGTTCCTCTTATCAATATGAATAGAATATCGTCAGAGTTTTTTATATATATTGTAAACTTTTGAGAAATTGTTTTTTTTGTAATAAAAATGCCGTTTTTGTACATTCGATATATAGTATTTTCAAAATTTCATTAAAAAAACCTATCCAAAATATAAAAAAACCAGACATCACTCTTTAGATATTGAATGGAAAAGACGATCTGCACAGGTTTTGAGTGATTTCATTCATAACTAAGGAGGAGAAAATTGGGTCAAAAATCCAAGATGGCGGCCGTTTCTATGGCAACCAAGGACGCTACAAATTTTCCAATGATATAGGATGACTGTATTTTGACAGTTACTCATGTACATACTAAAAGCAAAAACTAAACTCAAAAGCAAAAAAAATCACTTCAGATGCCCCCCCTGCTCCCCCTCCTTAAGAGACCAATCCTTAAAAGAAACTGCTGAACTTATATGCCTGGCTGACAACAGAGAGGACTAAATCGCTCGTCTGAGTGATTGTCAATGTCTGTCTCTGACCTGATAGATGACGATTTTGATGGTAAAGTCTAAATATACAATATTATACAATAAGCTAGAAAGACCAAGTTTTTAACTTTTTGCTGTATATCGAAAATATTCACAATTTTAAATTTTATGTAGAAAAACCTCATACTCATAGCTGTACTATGTTTCTGGTAAACAACTTAATTGTACTCTTTTTTTATATTTATGTTTTAACAGAGAAGATTGAAGAGGAAATAAAAAGGCTCTGTGCTGAAATTGAATCTGTGAAAATCAGGCTGATGAAACCTTTCACCCAGAGGATTGCACGTTATGGCTCTAAGGAATGGAAATTACTGAACGAGGATCAACAAAATGAACATATTGGCCGCTTTTTGTTTATTTTTATGTCAGCTATCGCGCTGAGTGAAGAACATAAGTCTTTTGCGGAAAAATATTTAGTGAAAGATGAATACGATATTGATAAGACCATTGTATCCTATTATCTTTCAATCTGAAAGGCAAATGTTTCCCCAAACAAAAGTGGGAAATATTTTCATGGGAAACAAGAGGCATCAAAAATAATTTTCATGGGAAGCAAAACACATCATAGAAGTAAGAATTCATGGACGCTTTGACTCGTAAAAGTTTATTTTTTCACCTGTTTGATTTCATGGGAAAAAACAAACCCCGATGATTTTATCTTCATTGCCTCCTGATTCTTAATCTTAAACTATAATTTCATTTTTTATGCTTTTTAAGATGCCAAATGAATCTGTACATATTATATATTATATGCTTGCACTTTATTTGCTTCATTAACTCAATCAGAGCATTTTTTGTTGACAGTGACTGTATTTTGTATTTTTAGAGCTTAACAGTTACTGAAATAAGAGATACTGGTTTGTAATTTTCTGCTTTTGATCTGTTTCCTTTCTTAAATAATGGAACTATGTGCATTTTCCCAGATTTGAAATTTTACCTTTAATGCATAGATGTCAACATTTTACATTCACACATTTTAGACTTTTTACCAAGCATTTCATCTGCACCTGTTGCTCTACATGTATGTTTATTGTTATAGCAATTTATTCTAGGATATTTTTTATCTGAAGGAATGTTGTGGTTTGTCTTGTTAGTGAAGTGGGTCAGAAAATACTGAAGGAAATTAATCACTTGTTCATTGGTGCTGCATATATGCATTTTACATGTGATGCTCCATAGTTTGTTTGATCAGATTTTTCGATTGTTTTGATATTTCTTCTTTTTAATCTTTTTGTACTTTTGATTGTATAGTGCCATCGAGTATCTCGGTGGATGTCAGACGTTCTATAAATTTATTATTATTATTATTACGTAAGATTATATCAACATATTGTCTTGTCTTATATCTGAAATACCAACATTTTCAATGTTTTACTTTTGATGTTATGATTTTCATTTGCCTTTTTTGAGTGAAATCTGTCTTATCTTTATTGTATTCTTTATGAGTTTTTCTGTTTACTTCTTTATATATCAGTATTGTTAAGGTTTTTGTTATCTTTCCTGCTGCTGTTACGAATGTTGAAATAAGTTTACAGAATTACTACGAATGTTGAAATAAGTGTACAGAATTACTGAATTGATATAAATTATGGTAATTATAAACATAATAAAATTTATAGTAATTTAATTGTTTTTGTTTGCATCTCTTATTTTTGTGGAGAATCTTATGAATGCTCAAACTGACGAGACGAAATAAGAACTTCTCCTTTGTACCACATCATTTGACCATGAGTTAAAGAAATGATTATAGCTTTATATTTATCCATAATGACATTACCTGGAGCGCTCTCTCTCTCCCTTTCTCTCTCTCCCTCCGTCCCTCTCCTCTCTCTCTCTCTCTCTCTCTCTCTCTCTCTCTCTCTCTCTCTCTCTCTCTCTCCCTCTCTCTCTCTCTCTCTCTCTCTCTCTCTCTCTCTCTCTCTCTCTCTCTCTCTCTCTCTCTCTCTCTCTCTCTCTCTCTCTCTCTCTCTCTCTCTCTCTCTATCTATCTATCTATCTCTCTGTCCAATTGTATGCACATTACACCTATCCTTGAAAATTTAATACTAATTATATCACTGCTTGTAAATGCACATTTATTTTGCTGAATGATATGTTAAATTAAAAGAGATACATAAAGTAACTTACAAGAACATTGTTCACTAACAAGGTAACTGGAGTGGAAATAAAATGGAAATGTCAGTCATAATCATATGTTATCAAACTTTGACAGTATAATTTAAATAAATTTTATTAACTCAATATAAATTAATTTGTTTTTTGCTTGGTGGTTTTTTTTGGGAGGGTCTGTGCAGTGCTGTCAACCTACTGCTGAAATAGTGGATTCGTAAGCCTTCTTTTCGAGATTGTACGCTTTTTGAGCTTTTTTAGTGGTTTCTTCTGTCCACATTAAGTTGTTAGCATTTTCAAATTATGCACTTTATTTTTCCAACTCTTCCTGTTTTTGGCAAGCAATCTCCAACTTTTTCTGTTCATGGGGTTGGCAGCTCTGGCTGTGGAAGTGGGAAGAAAGGGATTTTATCCATTTTTTTTATTGACTTTGTTTTCTATTGTTCCTGATTTGTTTCACTGCTCTAGGGGCAGATGTTGTTAGATTAACTGACATTATGTTGTGTGTAATTATTACATCCACTTAACACTTCAAAAGTGTTGTTATTTGACTTGTTGCTTGTATGTAGGGACATGGTAGTCCAGAGGCAAGGTGGCAGCCTCTAAACCAAATTGTCTAAGTTCAGACCCCGGCAGGTTGGAAGTTTTTCTCGAGTTTTTTTTGAGTAAAATCTACACCCCTCCCCTGGCCTAGGTAGGTGGATCGACACCTAGTCCCATCGGAGATGAATGATAAAAAAGGAGGTCCTGTGTGCAGACCACAACACTGTGCACGCTTAAGATCCCTTGGCTGTTTGGGCAAAACATTTTAAATCCTTCCAAAAACCCCCAAGATCCCCTTCGTTGTGGATGTGGGTGAAATCAAATTTTTCAAGTGTTGCTTGTGCCCTTATGTCCCACCATATGCCAGCCAAAGATTTATCCTTCACTTCATCAAGAACTATTCCTTTATTCAAAGCTTGAGATAATGGATGGAAGTATTGTCAAAGCCGATAATTGAAATGCCACCTAATTGGAACGATTTCCATGTTCCAATTAAATGGCTTCAACCATATGATATTGTGTACATTTGGCCATGTAGGGAATGCTTAAGACCAAGAGCGGGCAGTTGGTTGAGCTGCTGGTGGGTCCTACTTTTTGCCTTCCATTTTTTTTACTTATATTTCTTCTTGCTCTTTCCTCGTAATGCACCCTGAGATCAAAGCGTATAATGAATGGGGTGAATTTCAATCAAACCAAATACCAAGGTTAGAGGCCCATGGAGCCAGAGTTTATTTCAGCTTTTGTAGCTTATAAAGGAACTATTCATATCATTCACTCCCTCCTAGACAGCTTTCATGTCTGTTGCAGGCTTTTAACTCCCAGGTATGGGTGGTATCCATTTGCATCTGGATGGAGTGAGAAATAATATTGATATAATCAGGCATCTTTCCCAAGGACAGAGCGTCAGACCTAGCAGAGCCAGGCTTCAAACCCATAACCTTTGTCTCAAGTTTACCTACCATTACGCCACCAACACTCAATGCTGGTCATGTTAAAGAGAGAAAATGTGACCCACCCATATATGGTGGATGTGCATGAATATGCAAATTGGTCAAATAAACGAGTTTTTCTGAGGCAGCTTAAATCAACTACAAATATACCTCCATGTTGAATTTGCAATAGTTAATGGAAGTTTAAAAAATTTACTTTACATGCATGTTTTGCCTATCGCCGTGTTAATATACACCGTAAAAAACGGTGTACCGTGGTCGACAGTTAATATACACCGTAAAAAACAGTGTACCGCGGTCGACAGTTAATATACACCGTAATTGCGCATGCGCAGTAGACACCAATAGCCAATTTCGAATCACTTTCTACTTTCTGTCAGTGTCTGTCGATATTCCTTACTGGTTAGACCATGGACGCGACACTGGCGACAGAGTTCAACTCTTACGAGGAATTTCAGCGCAATTTAAAACTATTTGAAAAATGTACATACTGTACATATTCTGTCCACTATACGCATTCAATGCACAAGTCACTGTTTTGTCTACGCAAAAACTAGTTTATATGTGTAGCTGTGCGTCTTGCGGTGGTGTCTTTCGATCTAGACCCTTCTCTAGAAGTTTAGGACTAAGCTTCTCGGGGTGCGCCAGTTCGTCATGCACGCACAAATACAAAACAATACACACGCACACATACATAACAATATGCCCGTATCCATGCAATACACACGCACACATACAATACACACGCACACATACATAACAATGTGCCCGTATCTATACAATACACACGCACACATACAATACACACGCACACATACATAACAATAATATGCCCGTATACATACAATACACACGCACACGTACATAACAATAATATGCCCGTATACATACAATATACAAATACAATACACACGCACACATACATAACAATAATATGCCCGTATACATACAATATACAATACACACGCACACATACAAAACAATACACACGCATACATACAATATACAACACACAGGCACACATACAAAACGATACGCCCGTATACATACAATACACATGCAATACATACAGACATACGCTCAATAGACCTACATCGCGGAAAATTAGTTGAATCAAAGGTGGTGGTTAGGTGGTTGAATTTATTTTCCTTAAGTATTGAGTGACTTTGGGAGGTAGTGTACAAAATATATTATATTAGGAAATTCCAGTTGGTAGGTGTAGACCTACTGAAAGCCAATGTAGATCAACTGGAATTCAGTATAATCTACCCAATAGATTGAAATTTGGAATAGGGTTAGTGATGGCAGACTTCTTACAAGAAAAAACGTACAAAAAAAACGACGGTCTTTGCACTTGTTTTCTCCATCAGACACTGCTGAATCTGAATTATTGTGGTAGTGGTAGCATAATTGACTGGTGTTTACTATGTTTATGGACCTTTCTTCCGAAGACATCTATTCCGTTGCCCATAGTTCCTCCTTTTTGGAAAATTTCTGTCTGCCAAGGAACACTGTAAATTGCCGTGTACATCAACAGTCGGCCAAGGGACACCGAAAATTACGGTGTACATTATTATTTACTGTCACCCAATGTACACCGAAAATTACGGTGTACATTAACTGTCACCCAATGCACACCGAAAATTACGGTGTACATTAATTGTCACCGAAAATTACAATGCACACCGTAAATTACGGTGTATATTAACTGTCGACCACGGTACACCGAAAATTACGGTGTATATTAACTGTCAACCACGGTACACCGAAAATTACGGTGTATATTAACGCGGCCTTTGCCTATAAAGCCTTGACTTACATGTATTGTATTTTTGTTACAGTAGTAGCGGTCTAAGAACATGCCCTTTGGGAGGTTGAAAAATTGCGCTGATAGTGATAGTATAGGCGGACTGTTCTAGTAAACAGATTGAACTTTATGTTGCCATTAGCCATCTATTTCTACCTGATGAGTGCGCAGCAAATCAATGAAACTGAACGTGTCCTAATTTACCTACACTACATTGGTTGGACATGTATCTTTGATTTGATTGACAACAATTAACCTCCATTGTTTTTGTAACATACGTTAAGCAGTGATGATTTTAAATCATCTTTCATTTTTGCCTATGTGCGGTAGTCGAGAGGCAAGGTGTTGGCCTCTCACCCCAAAGGTTGTGAGTTCAAGCCCTGATGGTGGAAAAATGTCTCATGTTTTTTTATAGTAAAATCTATCCCCCTGATCTAGGGTGGATCGACATCTAGTCCCATCAGAGACAGACGATAAAAAGGAGATCCCTTTCAGTTTCACAGATCACAACACGGTAAGGATCCCTTGGCTGTTTACAGGGCTGCCCGAGCAAAATTAAAAATCATACCAAAACCCCTGAGACTACTTTATTGTGGATGTGGGTAAATCAAATCAAGTAAAACAGCCTCACACACACAAGATCTACATACAATATAATGTATAATGTCACTGAGTATTTCCTGTTCCGTTTTTATTTCCGCGTCCACAAAATCAATGTTAACATAATATCAAACCAGCATGTGTTTGATATGGGTTAAAAATCCTGACAAAGTGTGCCTGACTTGTGCTTTCACAGCGATGATTGAGACAAAAAACGACACGACTGCATTTCATCATCTACGCCTCGCTTCAGATCTAACCGCGGACCAAAGACTTTGCTGGTCGGCTTGAAGCCTTTGATGAGTGCACCCTTGCAGTGATAGGCGCATTGTCATTGTTGAATAATTGCAGTTACGGCCAACCCAGACCGCTGCTAGACAGAATTGAAACTTTGTACACCAACAGTGAGAAGAAATCATGCCTTCATGGTCTCATTCACTGAAAGTACTTAAAAACCACCCCAAACATGTAAACAATCATCTTTCTAACCATTGTTATTGACTATTTACATTTTAGAATAAGAATACTTCCTTTTTCAAGTGACGAAAAGGCATACCCATCGGATTTAAACCGCTAGATCTAGGAGCCGCTGAGAACCGCTTGGTATTCTAAAAAAAAGAGTCGAAACCCGCTGACAGCTGCTTGGTGGACAAAGAGTCATATTAACCTTTTGTTTCTAAAGATAGATAGATCTATTAGTAGGTAGTCCAGTGTAGGCAATGGAAAAGCAATTGCTACCACTGGAAAGAACTTTATCATTTGAGTAATTTGATACCAAAATCATTTCTGTAGGACAAAGTTGAGAATTCTTTAATTTTCGAAAACTTGTTAAATGTTTCAAATGGGCCAAAATACCAAATTTAACTTTCTGTATATCGCAAAAACTATCACTCACAAAACTAATACTTCTTAAACTTGAAGTCATGAATACATAGAACGAGCCCAATTTTTCACGACTCGCCCAAAACTACAAGACGGATTTTTATCAATGTAGAAAATGAAACAATGCAAAAAACGGTATAATTTGTCTCTACACACTGAATCGATGATGCAGACACGGCCCGAGCCGAGCGACTGGTCAGTCCCACTGACTAGATCTAGTTAGAAGGTAGTGCCGATTTTCGGTTAAGGACGCTCTGTCGCGGCAACTCGCAAAGTCGAAATTTAATGACACTAGTAGTTTCTAATGCAAAATTGAAGGGGCTTTCCTTTGGTGGGTTTGTTTTCTCTGAGTTTCTTTTGTAAGTGGCTCTACGGAGCGTTTTAAAATTTTAATCGGCTAGGATGAGCTCTTAACTATGACATCAGCAGGAGTAATGGGTATCATTGTAAAGCCTATTTTTAGCAAAATCTGATTCGAATAATCAGAGCCGACTATCATTCATTGAGCTATCACGTAAAGCGGCCCATACACGATCAATTATATTGCGCAATAATATTGTGCAAACCCACAATTGACAATACATTTGACCGTGTGTGGGTGATATTGAAGACTTGCACAATAGTATTGAGTGAATCAAAATCGGTTTGATATTTTATTGCGCAAGTCTGAATGATTGAGCTTTTTCATTGGCCGTCTGTGGCGACCGTCAATTATATTGCACAATATTCATTTCGTTGATTTCTTTCGAAACGACAACATGTATGAAAAAGCAGACGAGAGAACTTTTCAATTGGAATGCATAGACGTTTATAGAAGTTTACCAGCACTCTGGAATATAAAATCCGAGGACTATAGTAATCGCAGAAAGAAAGATGCTGCCTATGCAATTTTACTAGAAAAATATAAAGAAAATGAGAATTACAAGAACTATTCACGTGACGACGTGAAGAAAAGGATTTATAAACAGTTTAAGGACTAATTACAGGAAAGAGTTGAAAAAGGTGTTGGACTCACAAAAATCGGGTGCAGGGACAGACCAGATCTATGAGCCGACACTATGGTATTTTGATGCTCTGTCATTTCTCTGCGACCAAGAAGTGCCTGCAAACTCAAAAAGCACTCTATGGAGCAACACAGCAACTGTTGTAGTCCACGGATCTCCCAATGAGGTAAGTCGTACTTTTCTACATGCTGGGCGCTTGTTTGTTTGTTGCTTAACGTCTCTTTCAACACTATATATAGGTCATTTCAGAGACGGTGACACTTCGACACAACTCACATATATCTCAGCCAGTAACAGTATACCGACACCGGGCCAACCAGTCTTAGCACTGTTCCCATAATGCTGGGCATTAAGCGTACAGCTGCTAAATTACCCATTTTTACGTCATTGGTTTGACGCGGCTGGGGATCGAACCCCTGACCTACCGTTGAATACTTATACTTCGATCGATGGATTACGCAAATCGACTGATCACGCCCAACACATACATACACCTTCTTCTTTTTCTTTTTTTTCTTCTTCTTCTTCTTCTTCTTCCTCTTCTCTTCCTCCTCCTCCTCGTTCTCCCATCCCCTTTATGTTCTACCCTTTCCTCTTCTCCCTTTTCTAAATTTGTTAATTTAATGTTGTAGTCCCTTTTTTCTGTTTTTTGTTGTGTCCTGATGAAAGACTTTTGTCTGAAATCTTGACTGTTTCGTTTTGGACTTGTGTAGATAGAGGTTTTTTTTGGTGTTTTTTTTTCATAAACACTAAACTCTGTGGCCGACGGATTAGCGACTGGAATTTCACGCAGAAGTCCCAACTTTGAATCCCATGGAGGCCATTGAGGTTAACCCTTGGGCGAGGTTATTTACACATATTGCCTACCTTGGCAGCGCTGTTATTACGGCCGCAGCTCGGTTTACGGTGAAAACCCAAAAGAAAATTTCCTTTTAAGGATGAAATCAGTTTATATATTATTTATATTATTTATATACATAAGGAGAAACAAATTGGTAAGCTGAGATTTTCTAAACAAAGAATTTTTAATGAATTGTGCCCCTCAATTGAAATCAATGAATAAAGTAACTGATAGGTGTTTACGGGTAACCATGCTATTACAATTGCCACTTGACAGACCTTTCAGTACAGAAGTATCGCCTGAATAGGTCCCGTGTCTCCTTTGCTGTATCTGAGGCGTTTCTCCTCTGTGTTCTTTGCAACCTGTGTACTTCAATTTGCGATTCTCGCCATGATCCATTCTGAACAGCTCCATTATCATCTTCCCAGTCCACAGATCCTTGCATGATGTATCTGTTGGACTTCCTCCTCAAAAAATTGTGTAGATAACAACAAGCTAACGTTATGTTTGAGCCTTTTCTGGACAAAGCTGCATCTTTCTTTGGAACACACCGAACCTTGAAACAAGAATGCCAAATGCGTTTTCAACAACTCTGCGGGCTCTGCTCAAACGGTAATTAAAAATAGATTTCTCATTATCGAGAAGATCCACTCCTGCGCCACCTCCGGGATACGGCTTCATGAAATTGTTCGTCAAAGGAAAGGCATCGTCTCCTAAAAAAACATAAGGCATTGGTATCACGTCATCATCACAAAGTTTTTTTGGAGGAGGAATTGCGAGTTGTTGTTTGTCCAGCATGCGACCAAAAGATGTGTGGAAATCACCCCTCCGTCCGAAATTCGTCCGTTCACACCAACATCAGCAAATATAAATTCATAATTTGAATCGACGACTGCCATTAACACGATGCTGAAGAACTTTTTGTAATTATAGTAGTACGATCCACTTCCTGGGGGCTTTATTTCAACATGTTTGCCATCTACCGCACCAAGAGCATGTGGGAAATTCCAGTTTTTGCTGAATCCCTCAGAAACTTTTAGCCAGTCATCTTCGGATTGTGGCATCTGAAAATAAATTCAAAACAGTGAGTGGATCAAAAACACGTATATAATCATTCTTAAGGAAAAAAGTTTACTCCAATTGCTTCACTCGGCTCAGATGAAAATGACTAGCCGGCAATAAAGGCAGTAGTTGATCTTGTCAGAATGTTGTTACTTTAACGCCCGTAATTATAGACAGCTTGTACTGTATGCTCAACTGAGAGTTCAGTTGGTGTTGGTTTGTCATGGTCTCCTGGGAGAAAAATATATTTTAGAGTGTTTCGAGAGAGGGTAGAGAGGTTGAAAAAGCGCAATATAAATTAAACCTTTTTCTTTTCACTCTAACAATATTATATATTTATATTATTCATATGTCTACAGATTGATATGGAAGATTCGGTAACCATAACTGACTGGCAAACGAACAATGCTTCCGTGGAATCACAGCTCCCTGAGTTGCCAGTGGCACATACAGAAAATGTGAGCAAGGAGTCTCTCCCAACGCCTGCAAAGCGAATTAAAACCAAAAAATCGTTTAAGAACAATGACCGAGATGAACTGATAAAGCTTGCAACTGAAAGACTACGCCAGGGTCCTGAAGTCCCAGATGTAAATCTGAGCCAAGCACAAACATGGGCAGCTGAGATTTCGAAAATGGCTCCTGAACAGCAGCTTTTCGCTAAAAAAGCTATAAACGATATTATTTTTGAGGGACAGATGGGCACATTAAACAGGCATTCTGTGAAGATTAATGAGGATATATAGGTTCAGAGTCGCCCAGTTACACCATGTTCTAGTTTTACTGATTGTTCATCTAGAATTCGATCTTCTTCAAACTGTGTCGTAGCAACGTTACCCCAACCAGGGGATTTCTCACACAATAATCCACAGGAACAAACACCAAGTGTTCTGGCCAATTAATTTTCAAACTTTAACCCTAATGATTAGAATTTAAGTAATACTACGCTAGACTTTTTGAAAGAAAAAAAAACAACAAAATATTTGCCTTTGTGATGATCGATTACAATGTGATATTATTTTTTCTAGTCATTTTGTTCCTTGTTGTCTTTCTAATTAAAATTTTTAGTTCACTGTTTCAATTGATCACTTGTTGATTTAATACTATTTTACCAATTAAATGCTAAACAGTACAAATTCACCAAGATGCCCAGGTTTGAGCCCAATCCCAGGCGACCAGTGTATTATCCTTGACTAAGGCATTTTCACCCATATCCCGTCCTTTCGGAGACGTACTTTAAAATTGGAAGACCCCACTCCTGGTCAGAATGGTGTTGTTTGTGTTCCCTGAAACTGTATTTAGCTAACAGGCTACATGTGACGTCCTATGTATAACATGTCTCGTTGTCCGCATGTAAATCGCTTTGAGCAGATATGAATAGATTTGACGCATAATTACTTACCTTTATGTAATCATGTAGGCAACTGATTATGGCTTCACATGTTTCAATCACAATAGTGCCAATGGTTTGTGGCGCAATAGCACTGACGAACTTAAGGTCCTCGAATGTATTACCTGTGGCCAAGTAACGCAGACTAATTGATAAACGTTCCATAGGAGATATTGGATCACGATATTGGTAGTTTCCTTTGTTATTATAGCGCTGACAATTTGCAAAAGCTCGTTGTAGGAGCTGATATCCATTCAAGAAAGTTTTTAAAATCCTGTGGCTCGTTCTGTCTTAGTTCCCTCAGCAGTTTTGTGTGTCCAAACTTTGAACGCTGCAGGAACCATTCTTTAGACCATTTTGAACGTTTACGTCTTGTTTTGTTTTCTGTAGCAATAACAATGGCTACAGCGATTACTGCGTCTATATCACTCATCTTGCCTCACTGAGTTCCGTTTGGCAAATGATTACGGTTTGCACAATTATATTGCACAATATAATTGATCGTGTATGGGCCGCTTGATATTGCGCAATAATATTGTGCAACCAGACTTGCGCAATATAATTGATCGTGTATGGGCCGCTTAACGCGAAGAAAGAGAGGGTGTCTGGCGAGCTCGTTTTTCACGGCTCACCACTGGCTTTCGCATCTGGCCACCCTCGTTTACTAGAGTGTGAGAGCACATTGAAATTACACATTAACTATCACAACACACATGGTTGGAAAGGGTTTGAATAGAGCTTTTTCAAATGGTGTAAGCCATATTACACTACCATGATGTATAGAAAAGAGGGGCAAGGTAAATAGGACTGAAAATTAGCGAAATCTGCGACTCGTGCCGTGGTGTACGGAAAAATTGGGCGCTTTGGATAAGCTACTATAAGTATTTATAGTTTTAATGTATGCAATGGTAACATTTTTCTTTTGCCAGCCATTCTACTGAGCTTGAAAACTTTTCATAAGCATAAATAGTACCCAAAAATAAATCTGATATAACTTGATGTGATATACAAACAAAATCAAAAATGCCTTTTTATTGATATACATTTTATTGGTCATAAATACATATTTGTGATCCAAACACTTAAATATGCACATACAGTAAAATAAATAATTTCCAGAATTCGAAAGTTTACAAAAGTCAACATGAAAAAAATCAAAGTAATCATTCAAAAGTGGCAAAAAAAGGAACACTGGTTTCAAAGAGATTGCATAAATGGTAAAGTACTTTTTACTACAAAGCACGTTATTGTTTTATCAAAATGCCTTAAGATAGTTGGGTAATTCTGAGAAAGATCTGTTTAAACTTAAGTGTTGTGACCCATCCAAATTTCAGGTATTATTTGGACTTGATAATTATGTTGCCAGACACTTGAAAGTGTTAAAGTACATAATTGAAATAAAGGGACAAATAAAACAGATTTGGCTAGGGAGCTCAAACAATTTTTGATGGTAGGCATATCACTATATGTAAATATTTTTCAAGCCATGGGAAAATTAAGCCCTTGAGGATCCTACAGAAAGCGTTCTATTCTATTTTTGTCAACTTTTGCAGACCCTTTTAAAAAAAAAATTGATTCAAGTCAAACATGTACAGCACCTAAGAAGTTTTTTGTAAAAGAATTGCATTAAAGACTGTCAAACCAATAAGAGATGATAAACATGGATGTGACTGGAGAGCAGCTAAGTTGTATGCAGTCCTAGCACATTAGTTGGTAACATTTAGTGACAGCTTGAAAGATTGAAATCTTGTAAAAGTCTCTAAGCAAAATACATATCTTGTTTAAGAAAGACAAATCAACACCTAAAGAGTTTATATTATATATTGTTTCATTTTCAATCACAACATATTTGGATATATGTTTTAGGCATGATGCTATTTGAATCTTACCTGTTTCTGAAATGGTAATCAATCTGTTCAAATTTATCACTAGCAATGAGCAAATAGTTTAAATTAAAGTGAGAGAAGGTAGGCAAAGTAAGAATAAAGACTGGAAGCACAAAAAACATGAAAAAGGACAATGGTATAGTCTGGGCGTTCAAAACAAATTTTATACTTGTTTTACACAACTTTTAAATACAAAATCCCAATGGTTAATTTATGAACAAAACTTGTTTGAAAATTGTAACTATAAATATTAAAACAGCTTTATTGTAAGTAAAGCAGTTTCAACAAACATTGAAAATCATAACAAAAAACGTAACCTCTTAATTTTATCACTGTAACTGTAACAATTTTGTTCCCTCTTCTTTACAGGTCCTTGAAAAATTAGTTGAGAACAAAGAAGTGAATATTGTGAATAAAATGAGATTTTCTTTACAACACATTGCAAAAACAAACAAAAATTCATACACTCAATAGCATAATTGTAGCTTGCATTAGATTTCAAAGGAAAGGAGGACCAGTGTCAGTAAAAAAAAAAAGAAGGAAAATAAGGAAGAGAATGTCCCAGAATTAGTTACATTTAAACAATTAAATTTCAGTAATACTACATGTCTGTGATTTCATTGTAAAATGGTGGTTTTAAACTTTGTAGATGTTCATGTTATGGTGATAGTTAAAACACTCTCATATATGATGACAGTTAAAACATTCCCATGTATGGTGATAGTGGAAACATTCCCATGTATGGTGATAGTTGAAACATTTCCATGTATGGTGATAGTTAAAACATTCCCATGTATGGTGATAGTGGAAACATTCCCATGTATGGTGATAGTTGAAACATTTCCATGTATCGTGATAGTTAAAACATTCCCATGTATGGTGATAGTGGAAACATTCCCATGTATGGTGATAGTTGAAACATTTCCATGTATGGTGATAGTTAAAACATTCCCATGTATGGTGATAGTTGAAACATTCCCATGTATGGTGATAGTTGAAACATTCCCATGTATGGTGATAGTTGAAACATTTCCATGTATGGTGATAGTTGAAACATTCCCATAGGTTTTAGGACACAAGGTATTTCAGAACATAGAAGCATCCTGCAACTCGGCTTTTTTATAGCCAGCCACCACTCTCATCTGTCAATACAATGCTGGAGCTTTTGTCGCTCTTACATTGTAACTTACAAAGAGTTAACGTAACCTACACCCGATACCTGCAGTGTCATTTGGCTACACTTTGAAGTCAACATCTTCATCATGGCTGTGGGTTTGTTAATAATGTTTTTGAACTACACTTTTTCTTGATTTCTGTGAAAACCTGAAGATTTTGTAATTTTTTGGTAGCATAACTTTTATTTAAAGAATAAATTAAAAATGAAGAGGATTCATCATCATAGAACAATAAATACTGATTGAGATTGATTGAAAAGTCTTGCCGCCAATGTGACCTACACTGGATACCTGTGGTATCATTTAGCTACGCTTCGAAATCAAAATCTTCATCATGGCTGTGGGTTTATTTAATAATATCTTTGAACTACACTGTCTTGATTTCAGTGAAAACCTGAAGATTTTGTAATTTTTGGTAGTTAACTAAATTTTTTTTACAATGAATAAAAAATACAGAGGAGTCATCATCATAGAACAATAAATATTGATTGATTGAAAAGTGTTCATAGCCAATGCATTCAGGAATATAATACTATTTGCTTGCTCTATTCACCAAAGAAAAGATAAAAATAAGTAGGGCCTATCATAATGTCACCTTTCTAATGCACATTCTTAGGAAGTTTCCATATGTCTGATTTATAACAATTTAGCTTTCGAACAACTCATGTGAATTGTTTTAATCTGGCGGGAATTGAAATAATTTCTCAGCATTAGTGCCATACATGTTGGGAAGAAAAGTGTAAATAGTTGCTATTTTCACATTTAATGGATATCAGTTATTTCTGTATAACCTCTAGCTCTTACTCCAATAGCAGTAGCATTGATGAAATATAATTCCCTTACAGTTACAGTGACACCATGACATTCAATTGAAGATGCAAGTTACCTATTTTTGGTTCTTATAAACATTTTGTTTGAAATTCAATTTCTCTGTTTTCAGCACACAAAAAAGTAATAACCAACTTTTCAAAAACCTGTTTAGCTCACAGAGTTCCCAGTCCCAGCCTTGTCTATGCTCTGCACCCCTAGAAAAGTTTTAATTTGTTCTCACACTCTGACAAAAGCAACATCTCAGATGAAGATGAAGAAGTCAATTTGTACTATATTTCAACAAGGTTTCACACCCCTATAAGGTTATCTCATATCCTCTTGAAACCCTTGGTTTAGTCAATCTTTAAATGGCCTGCATAAAATAAACAAATCACAAATGCCTTTCCCTAATCTCCCTCACCCTCATGATTTGTAAACCCAGTTTGTTTTATTGAAATATCAATTGATACTAAATTAAAATTAAAAGACAAAATCTTATACAGAAAGGAAAAAATTCAGTTTTTACTACATATACCACCTTTTGTCACAGCCTCATATATTATCATATGAATGTGTTTGAATGTGTGTGAGCTTTTTCTCTCATTACTTGAACTAAATACTATAATAAATCTATAATACCAATAACAATATTTGAAACCTTCGGTCACCCTTAAGAGAAGACGGAAAATGTGAAACTATGGGACAATGTCTTAAGAGGTATTGGGTGAGTCAAAGGAACTCTGAAAGTTTGTGAACATTAACAATTTTGGGGGAAATACCCCTGATCTTTCCACAGAAAAAAAGCAGACATAGATTCAAAAAGAGTTGGCGATAATTGTTAAGGTTTAAAAAATGCGTAGAGGTTTTGAAAGAACATCTATCATTGCACATAATGTGATGAAGTAAGTTAAGGTTCCTTTTATACATTTATAATAAATACATATCACAGTGAGATAGAACTTGAGTGGGAATGGTTGAATGGACATACAATGGATTTAAACACGAAGAAAAGAACATAAGTCAATGTACTGTTCCCCTCCTTTCCCACTCTATCTCTATCCACAAAAAACCAAGCTGAAGAAAAAAAGAATGAAAGAAAGAACTCGACATAAAAAGACCTCTAATGATAAATTAAAATAATGCCTAGTGAAATAAATAAAACATTAAATGCTGAAGCAAGATCGGAGTAAGTTTTCAAATTTCCAATGAACGAAATCACAAAAAAGAAAAATGCATTATGATTTACCGGCTAATTTGTTTGAGATAAATATGTAAACAGTTATATTTCTCCATAGTCTCTGCAGGATGGGAAGAAGATTTAGGAATTTTGGTAAAAAAATCAAAGGCGTACTCCTTTATTTCTATTAAGTCTCAATGAAAATATTGACTATTTTGTAGTCACTTTGACATCCACAGACGTCAACACTTACAGGGGCATTTTTACAAATCAACAACCACTTCCTACTCCCACCCCTGAATAAACAACAAACAAACAATATTTGATAAACAACACCCCCTAAAATAAATTTTTAAAACAAAATAATAACCTTTTTGAAGTTCACAAAAGGTTTTCACAAATTTGTTAAGAATCGATTCATTTTTAATAATAGTTTGCCAACTGCAAAAAAAATCACATGTAATTAATCCAATTTGAAAACAAAAATATCACATGAGCACAGATACAAAAATCACATAAGCGTATGTATTACTATTACATTAACAAACATGATACAATTTTGGTACAAGACTGTTTAATGTCATAGAGCTATCCATCCAGACTGACAGAGATAGTACATGGGCTGATATTGGTGAGAAGAGAAACAAAATTTCACCAACGCTCTACTGATCAAACAAACACAATGTGTTTAAAGTTCAAATTTGGGGAAAATCAAATACAAAATACCAGTGGCAAATTATTCAGTCTCTCTTGATAAATGACAAATATGAACGTTTGTTTCTTGGAAATTTACCCCATCCACCATTGCAGTGATCTCAGGGTAAATATGGACGTATGCCAAAACTGCACCAGGATAATAATTGTGTCATTTAACTTGCACGTATGCTTATTTCTTATTATTGTAAGCTTTAATTAACTCGACAGTTTACCATTAAAGTACTGAAATCACATTTTTGTAATAACTTATATCGCTAATAACTCACTAAACAACCCAAATCTTCCATCAGAATATCACATAAATTCTTTAAAAAATTGTTCTAATGACATAAGTTGGAACAATTTTAACTTATTTACTTACTGTCCATTATGCCAGTTGGCATGTAGGGCAGCAATGAAGAATTTCCATATCTCTCTATTTATGGCAAGCGTCTTTATGGAATTTCAGGTTTCACCCCAGTCTTTAATCTCATTCTGTGCTGTACTTCTCCAAGTCCAAGTTGTCTTTGGCCTGCTACGCCTCCTTTTCCCTTCATTCAAGGGTCCAATGTAGGGCAGTCTTGGTGATGCTCCCTTCTTCTTTTCTTAAAACATGTCCTATCCACCTCCATCTTCTTTTAAGCAGGATGTCTTGCATGTGGTGTATTTTGCATTTTCTGAGAAGTCTCGTTTGAAATTTTGTTTGGCCAAAATATATTTGGGATTTTTTGCAGGCATTTGGTGTGGAATGAGGATAACTTGTTCATGTCTCTGTCCGTCATCGAAAGGACACAGCTTTGGTAGATTTTTAGTTTTGTTTTAATATTATGTTCTTCTGTTTTCCATACATTTTGAAGTAGTTTGAAGAAGCTTATTGCTTTGTTTAGACGTCTGTTAATGTCTTTGTCAGCTCCTCTGCTACTTTGACAATGCTGCCTAAATATGTAAATTCCTTGGTTGTTTGTATGCTATTGTTATTGATGAGGATTGGAGAGGGATTTTGTATATTTAATGTCAGTTCAGATTTTGTAAGACTTATTTTTCAACCTATCTGTTGACCAAAAGAGCTTAGCCGTGATGTTTTATCTTGCATGTGATGATGTGAGTGTGCCTATAGTGCCAAATCATCATCAAAATCTATATCCTCTAGTGAAGAGAAGAGAGTCCATCTAATTCCTCTGTGTTGATCACTGGTTGTTTGCTTCATCACCAAGTCTATAGCAATAATGAACAATCTCAAAAGACGATGTAATTGAGAGGTTCCCCGATCGCTGAAGAATTGAGCCACAGGAGCTCAAACGACCCATATCCCATTTTGAAGAAGAAAAAGGAAAGTAGTAATAAGAATTTCTTTGACACTATGAAAATGAGAGTATAAGAGGGATTGGGACAAGATAACAGTCTATCTCGGGGTGAAGTAAGAGGAATCAGAAGGATGAAAGACACGTCCATAAAGACAAACAGACGTAGGGACAACCAGTATCGCCCACCAACTACTCACAGCTCCTTGTCATTTTCAAACTCAGACCAATCTGATACAGTCAGCAAATGTGTGAACGTAATTCTATCTATCTGTCTTGCCATGCCCTGCTCAATGTCCGACATCTCGATCAACATTTTCAATACCTCTATACTTCCCGTTACCAGCTGATTTGAGACGTTATATATGTACTTCTCCACCTGTTTTGGGAATGTTTTCAGCAATAGGGTATGTTTTGAGGACAAATTTGTAATGAATTAATGATTTGACGAAAGTCGCTGAAAGTTATGGATAGTATCCAATAATGGATGGGCATGTTCTTAACAGGTGCGGACGCGGATTGTGTATGTGATCACACTACAGCCGCTATATTAGATTTTTGAGCAATTAATTTTTTTTTTAAAGGAGGTTGTGGTAGAAAAGGGCTAATTATGTTGTGTTTTTACAATAGTAGATACTGAAAAATGTCTCATTTGAAGGAGGACAAAATGACTGACAACATCCACTGTTACATAAAAAGCTGTTTCTCGTTGTCCCAACTTTCTTTTAGTGATCCTAGCTCTCTTTATTACTGATGGGGTTCATGGAGGGAAAGGTGGGGGGGGTGTCCCTGATTATCCTGCTTTAAACCTCACATCAACACTCCTCCTTTTAAGACCCTGCCCACCTCTGGCAACATCACCTTCATCCGTCACTACACCAGATCTACCACAATCCTGCTATTCTTCATCATCACTACTCCTAGTAGTTCAAATATCTTTGTCGCTTCATCGGGTCCATATTTGTCCAAATCACTCGCATATTCCACTTCCAAATCTGACTCATCAACATTGGGTGCTCTGGATTTTCATCTCCCAGTGTAAACAGTGTAGAAAGTGTAAATAAATCAATGACCTTATAATGACTGTATAAAATCAGAGTGCCCAGTGGAACAGTAATAGAGATGAAGGGATATCAAAGTTAAACGGAACAGGAAGTAAAAACAATCATTAGTATGTTGACAAATGCCAGTTGTTTAGCCTTTATGATGAATTCAACGACCGTCAAAATCGGTAATGTTCTTCACAATGCTGAATTTTGACTTCTGTCAAAATTAGTCATAAAAATAACATAGCGGAAATTCAACGACTGTTGAAAATGGGATGAAAAGTGTTAAACACTCAAAGACAAAAGGATTTGTTACAATATTTGCACAGAACAATTTCACATCTCCTAATGGCTGATACCACAATAAACCGATATGTCATTTCTCATTTAAGTACGTATTACATGATTTCCATAGTCTACATCTATTAAAGTCAAATGTCTGATTGTCAGCAAGAACATTCAGCATGAAACTATTTCTGTCCCAGCAAACATTTCAGTCATATACACTATATTCACTTAGAGAATATGTTCAGTTGTTAACAAAATCATTAAAATTGAGAATATTTCTGTCCAACCAGCTTGTGAATGAAATGTAACTGCACTAAATAAAATGAAAATGACGTAGTTTTTTCTTTTAACAAAAAAAAACAGAAAAAAATCTTACATGCTTTCAGGGAAGATTTTTTTTATGTCTATTAATTTTGCTTATTGTCAATGATTAACAACAAGCTAAAAAAAACACTGTATATTTCCTAAACAATAATCATTTAGCACCAAATACTGCCCTCAATAGATGCTAAAAAAAACCCCAAGAACAGAAAACGAAAAGCCAAAAGAAAAAGACAACAAGCTTATCCTTATAGTATAGTGAGGGCAAAACTGGACTTAAAAATACAAATAACTGAGCAAGCACAGAACTGTTTTTTGTCGATAGAAAAACCCTCTCTAAAAAAATGCATAATTAAAAGAAAATGTAATATTAACATAGAGAACTCATTAAAATGCAAATTCAGATAAAATAACAACAAAAATTATGACAGTGTAGTGAAAAAAGTAGCAAACAACAAAAGTAACCAAAAAAACCCATACAAGGTCCATAAATTGCTGGGTGCAACATCTTACGAACAAAAGAAAAAGAATGATAAACAAGACCTGCTGAATACCAGTAGTTGCAAATTAAAATATCAAATTGTTACACCAAAGTAATCTTACAAATCTGGTTTTTAATAAAACTGGTGCTTTTGTGAATGAGTCAAAGAAATATATGTTATTACCTGATGGATGGACAGACAGATGGATAAAAAAAACTGCTCAATAAATGCATGCGTGAATAGATTAACACACAGACAAATAAACTAATGAAAGACAAAAGTAATGAATAAGCTGGATGAGAAAGAAAGACAATCAAAGAAGTTCTAGTATATGAAAATAATTCCTCAGTTAATACTTTATCTATTCAAAGCTGAAGCCTACTACATATACTACTAAAGCGTTACAAAACCTAGAAACCATCTCTCAAAAATATCATCCTTGCTTGTCTTCCTCATCTGTAACACTTTTCTCTGTGTCCGGGCTCTCTTGGTGTTGAGTGTCATCTTGCTCCTGACTTTTGTTCGGTTGACGCCAACTGCTAAACCAAGTTGACATTGCAGATCTGGCAGATGTCAGCGCCCCTCCTGAAACAGTCACACATTTGATATATAATATCACAAACATGATAATATATTATGAAAAATAAGCAGCTCATTAGAGGGCATTTAACGTCTAAAGAGTTTAACGGTGAACTCATTTTTGAGTTGATGACATCAACAGTTTAGACAGCTGAACCATATTTTATTAAAACCGAAATTTTGTGAGATTGAATCCTAATTTCACTAAAACTGATGTTGTGTCCTTGGCTTAAGTCAAGGAAAAAGATTTTTCGCAAAAGCTGGCAAGAAATTGCTGTGAAAGACCAGCATGATGTCTACAGGGTAATAAGTATGACCTAACTTACATAATGCTATAAAAACAGGAACACCTCTAGATTTATGGGCCTCACGATTTGGAAGGATTTTTGGTTCTCTGTTAAAGTTGTGTACAGATAAACTTATTTGAGTACACTTATTGAGAGGAAATGTTTTAGCATTGAGTAAAATAACCTTTTTTATAGAAACCCAAATTAAGTTCAATAAGGCAGTGTCATCTGAAACACAGGGCGTATCAATGTTCAATTTTATCCTGAATTATACAAATTCCTTAGGTTTTTTGGGTGGTATCTGATGACTGCCTGTCTACAAATTTTCAAATAAAAGTTCAATGGATGACTCAAATCCATGTGCAAACAGACATTAAAAATGCAGTATGTGTAATTAGCTTGGTTCGCAGTTCCCTGTCTTTTCATGGCGAGGACATGGGTGCTGACATGAAGCTCATGGGTTTGATTCTGTCTTGTGTCGTGATATTTTCTGTCTATTCCTTTGTATCCAATAATAATAAAGTATGCTTCTATAGCGCTTTACAATCCAAATAAAATCAACATTAATGGATAGAAGATGCACATTAAAATAATCAAAAGCCGGTCATAAGAATACCAGGTTATCTGAAATATAAATTTAACCCTAAAATGCAGGGATTGAGTGATCCAAACTCAAGGTGTAAAAAAATGATTCTATATATTTTACACATAAGTAGGTTTTCAATTTTTTCTTGAAATCTATAATGTTAACTGCTATTTGACACAAACAGGTAAAGCGTTCCAATCAACAGGCACATTGTTTCAGCATGGATTTTGGGACTTGGAGAAGGCATTTTCCTATTGATCTTAGTAGTCGTACTAGTACTAGGCTGCAAGGGACAATCAGTTCTTGTCTCATCTTGGTCCCTACAGGACTTTAATATTTAATTCACGTCCTTATTCATCTATTTAGCAATAACCCTAGCCTCGTCGTTTGTCCTGTAAGCATAAGTCCAAAAGTGACGTATCAAAAATTTTGTTAATCCTAAATATTGAGATAAAGAAATCTGAGATGGAAGGGTCAAGACATATTCCTTCACCCTGTATTTTCTTGCTGAAGAGAGTAAGTGAGCTTCCTTCCAGTCCTGAAGACTTTTGGATATATAGCCTATTTCAGTTTCATTCTCAAAAAGAAAAAAGAAAAGGTGGTATAAGACAACCCCTGGACAGAAATGGCCTATTGCAGAAAATGAAAAACAAGTTAAGTGTTTCTCCGAAGAACACAACGTCAGGGCCTACCGAAAAAGAAGGCTTCAAAGCCACTATCTCATGGTCTCTACAATCTCATGATCTCCATATTCCCATGATCTCCATATTCTTATGGTCACAATCTCATAATCTCCACAATCTTAAGGTCTCCATATTCTCGTGGTCTCCACAATCCGATGGTCTCTATATTCTCATCGTCTCCATATTCTCATGGTCTCCACAATTTCATGGTCTCTATATTCTCATCGTCTCTACAATCTCATGGTCTCCATATTCTCATGGTCTCCACAATCTCATGGTCTCCACAATCTCATGGTCTCCATATTCTCATGGTCTCCACCATCTCATGGCCTCTACAATCTCATGGACTCCATATTCTCATGGTCTCCACAATCTCATGATCTCCACAACCTCATGGACTGCATATTCTCATGGTCTCCATAATCTCATGGACTCCATATTCTCATGGTCTCCACAATCTCATGGTCTCCATATTCTCATGGTCTCCACAATCTCATGGTCTCCACATTTTAAGCCTCTGCAATCTGGTGGTCTCCGCATTCTCATGGTCTCTGTAATCTCATGGCCTCCACAATCTCATGGTCTCCATATTCTCATTGTCTCCACAATCTCATGGTCTCAACATTCAAAGTCTCTGTAATCTCATGGTCTCCGCATTTTCGTGGTCCCCACAATCTCATCATATCCGCAATTTCACTGTGTCAAAACTGACTACCTTCTATGCGATCACCAACACAACCAAGGTATTCCCTTGCTAGAATATGTAACAACTTCCAAAAGAGTGCCATCAAAAAACAATGGTGAATATTATAAGTTGAGGAAATAATAGGGATGGGTGTGGAAATAAACATTAGATACAACTAAGACAGTAGTTACTAAGGCTAAACTGCAGCTGGGGTCTAACACATCCAGGTGGGTTCAAACCACACAGCATCAGCCAGAACATGACACCTTGATGTCCATCACCTGAATCAATGATAGCCTTATTTCACTTGAGTCACAGAAGAGGAAAACTATAGCAAAAAAGGAAAACTGAAGGGGAGCTGAGGAATGAGAGGGTAACACCAAAAGCTAAGTTGATTATGCATTTTTGAAAAAAGACCAAATGCTTTGTCAGTTCCCTGGTAAGCACAAAGCCAGTGAAGGCAAAAACACAAAAACAGATCATCATTCTTTGAAGGGTTTTTCTTTTCTTTTCTTTTGTTCACAACAGCTCTTGAACACTGATTTAATCATTTTATTGTCTCTTCCATATGAGTGTATCAAATAAAGACACCAAAAATTATTTTTTTTGCCTGCATCCATGACAGCCACCCTCTCCTATCTAGAATGTGCATGTGTCATGTAAAATGAAATGGACGTGTTCTTTATGTTCTGTTGGGATTTTTGGTTGGTTTTTTTGCTTGTTTGGATTTTGTGTGTGTGTCTGTTATGTATTGAAATGTTACTCTAGAAAGAGAGATAAGACATGAATGTATTGGGAGTATAATGTAACACAGCGGAAATGTGCCTTCTGGATAGGAAATGTTTTTATGTAATTTCATCTTATTTATCCAATGTAAACTAAAAAAACAATGATGAAATTTCAGTTTGCAATTTTCCGTTGCCAACACAGTTTAATATGACCTTGGATCAACTTCTTCACCTGTTTTTTGTTTTGTTGCATCCGGTGGGGATTCTTTGTTTTGCCTTCTTGTCTTAACAACCTGACAGTAATCCTTAAGAATTGAGCTAGTCAGTTATTATAAAGAAGACCCAAAGGGAACATGCACAGACATTATATCAACAAGAAGTCAACAAACAGGGGTCAAAAGTAAAATCCTTTATGTCATCTAGCTACTACAACAAAACATCAAATTCAGCATCCCATACAACATTGTCAGAACAATGCATAGTAGTATGGAAATATTCAATACAACACAATTAAAAGAAAAGATAGGAGTTGATCCCACTAGAATAATTAAAGCCAAGAAGAAGCACACAGATATGCTGTAATTCTCTGTCTAAAGAATTCAGTCGAAGGTCGCCATCTTTAATTTCAATAAACTATTTTGTTGTCTTACCAACAGCTTTCCCTGTCTGCATGACATATTTTTCCTGTCTGTACAACAGCTGCATTGATTTTACGACCACGTTCAGAATTCTGCATCGTGCTGAAATAGGCAAAAAGGAGAATAATTGGCATAATAGCAACATTTCCTATCCATCTCTATTTCCCTTTCACAAAAAGACAACAATCACAGTCGCAGTAATTCATGTAAGTGTAAAAAATCAACATAGAAATATTAAGTTAACACATGCACGTTCATTTTTTGCACTTTTTTCCTTTTTACTTGCTCTTTTTTCTCCGTGTAAACAAAAAGGAAATTTGACTCACTGATTAAATCTGACTCTGACATCTGCCATGCTCAAGTTGCCCTGGAATGGATGTCTGTGGAAAAGTAGAAATAATAATGAGAAAGCAAAATAAGAATTAATCATTAAAAAACAAACTTTTCAAACCCATTACTCCCTTCCAAAACAGCAAACAACTGCCGCTCCTAAATGCAAGAGTTTCGCATCATGAACACACTGCCACCTTCTCTCGTACATCTCTCTTATTTCCAGCTTATAAATTATTTCTAAGGAGATCTACCAGTACCTAAAAAGCTTCATAGGGAAACACTGGTTTGCATTATAAAATCACCTACCCCGGTGGAATGTTTTCAATATCAGGATGGGATACTGACTGCCAGTAGCGGTAATTATAAGTTGTCTTCCAGGCAGCAATAAATGAGGAGCCAAAATCTTCCAACAAATGAGTATCTGGAAAAACACAATGGATTAATCGCTTTGAGATAAATGCATTACAGTCATTCACTTCCGGAATTTTTCAAAGAAAGAAATGATGGCTGTGGGACAAAAGAATTGAAAAGTTTTTTTTATGAATTGATGAAAAAATAATAATTATTATACATTTCGTTCTTTATCAGTTCCCTCTACCATCCGGTGTATGAGTCTAGATACCCAAAATGATCTTTCTCCCGGCTGTCCTGTCCTAACATTTTCTGCTTCCTTCTGTGAAGATTAGATTTCTTTGCTTTAGTGCCTCTTTTATATCTTCATCCCACTTTCTCCGGGGGTCTTTTACATTGGGTTTTAGCATTGTATACTGATTTAGCTATTCTTTTTCATTCATTCTGTTTACATGCCCAAACAATCTCAGTTGATTTATTTTTATCTTAGTTTTAATGACATCTGCTTTGGTTTGATCTCTTATTGTTATGTCTCTGATTTTGTCTCTTTCAATTTTTCTTACTTCTCTTCTGAGATATTTCATTTCAGCTGCCTGAGTTTTTCCTCTAAGTTTATCATTACTCCTAGGTAATTGTATCTTTGAACTTATTCTAACTTTTTTTCTCGGCCCAGTTTAAAATTTTGTGTTTTAGCTTCCCTCGTTACTAGCATAGTGTTTGTTTTCTTTACATTTATTTTCTGTTTTGCATGTTACATTCTTATTCTATTTTCGACTTTTAGATTTTCTTCAGTGCTCAATATGCATTTAGAAGCAGGAGATTACACTTGAATCCTTCAAATTTGACATATCGTAAAAGTGTGAAAATAATTTTTTAAAATACAATCGGAAGCATGTTCCAGCCCTGACAACAGCAAAGGTCTTAGACTGCATTGCTATCAAATTTAGTTTGATTATGCCAAACAATACCTTAGTCGGTAGCAATCATGGGTCGCTGATCAGCATGTTATCACTGATTTCTTGCAATTCGAGTTGTACTGTACAACTTCATGTTTCCTATTGAAATAGTTTGTCTGTTCATTTCACTTGCAATTTAATCGATAAATCTTCTGTTTGAACAATGATGCCATTAAAAATGTCAGGGGCAGTATTGATTCTCAAATCAATGAAAATAGTTAACAGCCTTTTGCTGGCTAAAATAACCTGACAACATAACAAAAGGAACAATCTAGATACAAGGGAGGCGACATGTGACTGAATATTATTCTTCAAGTGAGTACTTATAAACTCAAGTAGCAGTTAAACACACGAATCAGTCTCAGTGGACATAATGAGGAAACAGAAGAAAAGTGCTATTAACCAAAGTATCATGTTTTAGTTTGAATCAACAAATTTGGTTTAGTTTGATTGGAATTTACCCTTGTCCACCATAGGCGATGATCTCAGGGTAAATGAAGAGGAAACAGCTGTATCACTGGAAATTTGAAAGTTTAAATAGTGAATGTCTGTGACTTACTTTACAGAAACATCGTGAACATTCAATGACCTGCATTTTAAAGCAATAAGTACCTTACCTTCACCCATCATAAAAACATAAAATAATGTGAAGAGTACTAACTTACCTTCTGTTACAATGGTGGACAACAAGGAATTCAAGTAATGCTTGAATTGAGCATGAAGCCATTCATCACTTCCTTCCCATTCTAATAGAAAATTGTGTAAATTAAAACAAAATTAAATTAATAACAATATGTATATATGAATTAAAATTCTCTGAGCCTATACATTCTCTATCACAACGATCTGTAAAAACAAATGTAAATCATTATATGAAAGTGCCGTTATTTCCTTTACTTTCAACATAAAAAGACACAGAAAAATAGCATCCTATAAAAGATGAACTCAGTCTGACACAAACAGCTTTGTAAACTGCTCGCATTTTATCTTCTTATCTATCTATCTACTAAGAAACTGACATAACAATGGGGGTGTCCCTGAGAAGGCAGTTTACCACAAATGGGGCTAATCTGGATTGAGCAGATTCATACCATAACAAAGGCTCAGTATCGATTCTTTCATTTTATATGATTTTTTTTAGAAATGATACCTGCCTAACCTTCAACACATCGGCTGTACCATAAAAGCCGGAAATTTTATTAAAAATATATCAAGTTGGTACTCATTTTAATACCACAAAGTACGCTATCTGAAGAATCTACTTTTCATGAATTATTGTCAATATTATTTAAGATCGGCCGATTAGTATCGGAAACATTCTGGGCATCTGCTATAAGAAAAAGGCCATCCCGACATGAGTATAAGGGATCTGGAACAGTTGAAATAGGGTCGATATAAAGTGTTTGATAGCCTCTCACGATTGTATGATGTTTCAAAATATTATATTATTCTTTTATAGGTTTATATGCGAAAAAGCATTAAAAGAACGGGAAAATTTGTTAAAAATGCGATTTTCTCAAAATGCTACTTTTTGACAGTGACATGCGGTCTACTTTTTTATGTATTGTCCGATTGCCCCCAAATTTGGTTTAAAACATCTCTAAAATAAAATAAATTTTCACCCAGTAGCTTTTTTCGATATCTCTTCAATTTTTTGCAAAACGAATAATTTAAAAAAAACATTTAATTAATTAAAGTTTTTTTTTTTAAAAGAACATGAGTTCTCAGACATATTTAAATAAATCACAAACTAAAAATGCTTCTGTAAACTAATACAATTCAAGGTATATGATTGCATACAGAAAAGAGGGCCTTTACAATATCCGATAAAAACAAAAGACATATAAAAAAAGGTATTAGAAGGTTGAATGCAAACAAAAGTGTAATATAAAATCACATAGATTCACCTGTGTTGTCATGATAAAAACCTTGCATATCTTCAGTGACTGTCTTGACCATATAATCAGCAAATCTCAAATCAGCTGTTGTCAAACTGAGCTGTCGCTGGAGTTCTTTGTCCCGAATATGGACTTTCCCCTTCTTCAATCTGCATTTTAAAAATCAGGTTAAAATGCATAACAAGGTATGAAACGATCTTCTGATAAAAAAAGACATCTTAATTACCCGTTATTTTCAATAGTAACAGTGACAATAGAAGTACAACCAGACTGAAATGTCAAAACACAATCATGAGCCAGGGCCCAATTAATTTCATACAAAAGCATAACAAGCAGAAATGAGATGTAAAAACTTCTCTACAACGTAATCTCAAAATTTATACTATTACAATAAGTTTTACAGCATTCAGGAAAGCTTAAGACTCATCCTTTTCCAAAAGAGTCATTTATGGGATGAAATTTGTCAAAGTTCATGTCCATCTCATTTACAGCTCGGCTCCTCACATAACATTCATTCTAATACAATGCCATTAAAATGAGCATATCCACCTATTGTTTATAGTCGTATGAAATCATGATGCTAATAAAACATACTTGATTCATAAATTCTAGGAATTAAATTCATGATGAATTCATTAATATATCACAATATCTATTATATGGTAAACAGCAATCTCAAACAATCTTGGTATTAACCCTTTTCCGGCGGGTCCCGTATATTTGCCCGCCACTGGTCACTTTAAGCACACCTACGCTAGTGGCCGGTCCCATATATTTGCCCGCCACTGGTCACTCTAAGCACACCTACGCTAACGACGGGTCCTGTACATTTGCTTTTCTCCCGGCCTTCCAGCGAAACAAAGCGTTAGTGGTGGGTCCCGTATAACTGCACTGCAGTGCACTCAAAGACGACTTTGTGAATGCCTCTATTTTGACCAATTATGCTGACCAACCCACGCTACGCCAAACAGAGAAAGTCTATTATTCTAAAGGGGTGAAAGTGATACTTTATTTCCGAGTCTAACACACACTCGATATATTTCTTATAAAGAGATACAAAAACACACAGGAGCTCTATCTCAAATGCAAGCTGTGGACCTCTGCAAAGTGGATAAAACCAAGGACTCTTATCTTCATATGACCGACACAGCTTCTGAACAGATGTCAATTACCTTAGTAACAAGCTCCACCCACAAGTAAGACATAATGATTGATACAAATAAAAGATATCAGAGGCCAATCACATTGCACACCTATGGTCTGTCTGAATGGAGGGCATGACCTTCAGTCAATAGAAAGAAACCCATGTTCAGGGTTGACCAATCAGGGGGAGCATTGTGTTGATATTGTCAAACGTCACATATTTCTAATTATATCTCCACCCCTTTTTCACATAAGAAGGAAGAGATTGGAGTGTTGAAGGTACCAGGAAGGTTGAAGTTTTCATCTGAGTTCAGCAATCATCAACAAAGGGACTTTGATCTCTCAAACAGATCATTTCACATGGTCATGATGACATGTGGTATCTGGACAAGAGGAAGGGCAGCTAATTGAAGTGTATAGACATGACAAACTACAAGGCTATCTTCCTACTGTATAGAAAGGACTAAGGAGGGAGGTTTACATCCAGAAGTGGGGAGAAGATGTGAAAAACCACTGGATTGCGTAAGGGTGGTGGCTGTTCGTGAGAATGAGGATTAATTTGAACTGTAGGAAGGGAACAGGCAAAAATACAGAACGATGGCCACTCATATCATTGTAAAGGAGAAGAGAGGGTGATACTAGTCACAGACATAGTGTAGGGAGGAGTTTTCAAAAGCATGGGAAGCATATAGCTGCCAAGAGGTGTTAGGTCTGGGATAGAGCGCTTTGCAGCAGCTGGGGCGATACACACTTGTGAAAGCAATAAACTGGGGGCCTGTTTTTTTCATCATGGGAATGTGTTACCTATGCACACTGGACTGGGTCATGGGATTAGTGAAAGGCTGTTGGACATTTCCCCCAGTATTAATAATACTAATAAATACTATTAATATTGTTGTTCCATCATTTTTAGATGTGAGGATGAAAGTGATTCCTTTAGAAATAAAAATAAATATTGTTCATTGAAACTCTACTAGATAATATTCAACGCAGCCAGCCACACTATTATTGAACGACTGGAGTAAAGCACCCCCCCTGTATGTTACCTCATCTTTCGCTCTCTCTCTCTCTCTCTCTCTCTCTCTCTCTGTCTCCCTCCCTCTCCTGTCTCTCTCTCTCTCTCTCTCTCTCTCTCTCTCTCTCTCTCTCTCTCTCTCTCTCTCTCTCTCTCACACAATACACACACACACTCTCTCATTTCTCTCCCCCTCCCTCCTTTTTATCCTTCATTCTTTATCTTCCTCATTCTCTCTATGTCTCTTTTCCTCTTTCTCTCTCCCTTTCTATCCCCATTCCTCTCTCTCCGTCTCTCTTTTATGGCAGTTGTATTTCGTTTTCTTCATTCTTTTTGTCTTTTCCTTATGTATATTGTTGTTATAAGGCTTTCTCTGTTGATGGAAATTGCGTGATGGGTCGTTGCACCATTGGCTCTATTAGTTTCATTCAGCATTGTTTAATGTTTGTTTGTTTTTATGTCTCCTTGTTGCTTATGAAGGTCGGGCACACTGAACATTTCTCAGTCCTGACCCATTTTCTATCTATTAGTATTAGACCTTTCATACTCCTCTTCATTAGTTATGGGTCAACTGCAGTAATATTCTATGTCATGTTCAATAAAAGTAGGCTGTAATAGATGTTATTGTTAGTAAACAATGCAATCTAAAGACGACGACAATATCGATAACAAAATGAATTGCCCGCTACGTCACCTAACTAAACAGAGATAAAAACAATTACAATAATCACAGGTACGTCATGGTCAAGCGCTGCAACCTCGTCAGTGGGGCGAGAAAACTATCGGTGTCACATGCGGAAGGCTCATACAAAACAGAAAGAGATTATCGACCGATATTGAGGTCAGCCTTAAGGGTTAAGTCGATGCATGGATAATGCTTACCTCAATTAAGACATCATACAGTTGAAATCTCTGTTTAAACAACACATTTGTGGCTCCAATCAAGAAGCAGCGGATATTGACATCTGTCAAAATGTCAAGGTACTGCAGGCTCAGATATGGATGACAAACTGAACCCTGTGTGAAAAAGTTGGAGATAAATAAGCAACCAAATAATCACTTAAGGTGTTTAATATCAATATTTAGCAGAGGACATTGGCTCAGTAGGAGATAAAGAAGTATTCAAATGATATCAGCACATTTCATGAGGAAATATTTGGCCATAATCAAAAACAAAAAGTTTGACTGTAGATCATGATATATGTTACAAATACTATATTACGTAATTATCTGTATAAGTTGCTTATCTATTCACATTTCCTTTTCAAAGAAGAATTCAAGGGGGAAATTAAAGCAGTTATAATCAAATGTTCAATAAATACTTACATTGGTAAAAATTGCTAAGGGATGACCATGCTTATCTTGAATCAAATTCACTTCCCCTTCTGATGTTTCAAGACTGGAGAGTTCTGAAGATGTGTTCAGCTTCGACTTGTTACCACTCTTACCAAATGCAGATGAAAACTTGTTTTTGAAGGCTTTCCGTTTTTGACTCCCAGGGCTTGACTTATCCTTACTGTCAATTTGGCTGTGCATTGATGTATTGGTTGAGCCGCTATCTGAGGAAACAGATTCCCGCTCAGCACTGTCTACATTTGAACTTTCCTTCACAGGTAATGACCTAGCATTGTTAGATACAGTTGTACTATCAGTTGGAGACAGGTCTTTTAGGTCTTGTATGCCATCTCTGATATCATCATGTAAAGTAAGCTGAAGGCGGTCTTGTTCCCAGGAAAAGCAATCTTCACTGTCTATTTCCTTATACTCTCTGGAGAATCAAGTTCCTCAATTGCTTCATATGAACTCGCCAGATTCACTGTGTCCCCTAGACTTAAGTTTGTTTTGGCATTGACAGCGGTGTTGTTGTCACTTGCATCAAGATGGGAGTTCAAATGGAAAACTCCACTTTGAATGGCTTCAATATGAGTGATTTCGTCTACATGAGCCAAAGGGCTAACTTCTGATGACTCGACATCCCCATGTTTCTTGTCACTCTCATCAGTTGCGTCACCAGATTCCTTTTTCCCACGATGAGAAACATGGACACAAAGCTTATCTGATTCATTAGAGCTGGATCGCTGAGTTAAAGGATTCTTTCCACATGAAGCAAAATCTTTGTGGGGAGAAGTGGGGCTAATATCAGTACCCTGAGAATGGTCCTCCCATTGAAAGGATTTGGATGTAGCATGATCACAGATTGATGATGGTTTCTTTTGGCTTGGTGCGGTTTTATCAGCATTGATATTTTTTACATCTGTACCCTGTACAATTAAGGTTTCTCGTGGAATGGATGGCGACTCTGGGGCTTCATTGTGACTCGCCGCTGTGACGTTCTCTTCCTGTCTGTCTTTATTGGGCAATGCCTTGGTGGGGTCTGCTTCAGTCTCTAGATTTAGAGACGAGTTATGCATGTGACCAAGAACTTCACAAAGAGGAGACTCATTTTGGAGCGGTCACTAGAAGGTGAGTGGTAGTGAACTTCTAAAAATTGGTCCTGTTCTGCTTCATCTTGGGCCAATTTTGCAAGAGAAAGTGTCGGAGAAAGGATTTTCTACTCCATTGATTGCACGCTTGACCAAGTCCATTTTCCAGCATACCTTTAATGATAAACGGGTCAAAGGCATAATAAAAGCACTAAAAAGTCAAAATAATCAATTTTCATGTAGGATACATATCAAGCATTTAAACGGCTACGTTTTTCATACTCTAAAGGAGTTTGTGTCGTTATTTATTTTTTCCAAATGGCACATCTTTTGTATCTTGATATAAATCAAAATAAGAATAATTTTTCAAAAGTAGAAAAAATGCAAACTCTGGTACAGGCTTGAGTGGTAGTTTCATTGTGCAGGCGTGTCAATTATTTGAAGAATTCACACAAAAAAAGAAGGCGACATTATGTTATCTATCTTTAAAGATTCTTTCAGCATGAGATTTGATTTGATTTTACCCACATCCACAACTAAGATTATCATGGGGGCTTCAGTAGGATCTTTACTTTTTGCTTAGACTGCCCTGTAAACAGCCAAGGGATCTTTAACGTGCCCAAAGTGTTGTGATCAGCACACAGGACCTCCTTTTTATCATCCGTCTCCAATGGAACTAGGTGTTGATCCACCTACGAGGACCTGGAATTCACTTGGGAAAAACAGTTGAAAATTTTTTTTCAACATGGCGGGGCTTGAACCCACAACCTTTTGGGTTGAAAGACTAACACCTTGACCCTGGACTACAGAGTCCCCCTTCTTTCAGCATGAGAGAAGTATAATCAAACTAATTAAAAAGAAGTCATCAGGCTATACTCAAAATCTTTCATTTCAAAGAATAACTAGAGATACTTTAATGAATCACAGATAACTTTATTCTATCCCATAACAATATAAACTTTGACCTCCACAATCTTCTTCTTAATGCGTCGGGTCTGAGGCAGGCATTAGCGATCATAGATCTCCATTTTTCTCTTACAATCGAGGATCTGATGAAATTGTTATTGCTGATAATTCTCCTTTTGGCCCAGTTGAGCTTTCATGTATCTATGTCTTTGTCTTCCTCTGGTTTATGTTCCCGAGATCTTTCTTAACATGCTTAGTTGTTCTAGTCCTTCCTTCCTGTTGATATGTCCAGTAAATTCCATTTGCCTTCCTCTATTTGTTTTAAGTGCTCATTTTTGCCCCCGCAATGACCAAGACCTTCTCATTTGACTTTTTTTCCTTTCATGATATCCTCAGTATTCTATGGAGAAACCACATTTCTACTGCCTCTAATCTCTTCGTAATTTGTTTGTTTATTGCCAGCATTCACAGCCATACATGAGCACTGGCCACACATAGGCCTCAAAACTCTTATTTTTGTATCCAATGTTAAATTTGTGTTTTCCATCACTGGATTTAATTTTGTAAAAGCATTTTTAAGATTGCAATTCTCTTTCTGACCTCAATCACAGATGGATAAAGAAAATCACATAATTTACACGTTCATTGATATTTGTGGCTTAAAATGTGTGTGACCCTTTCATCAAAGTAAAAAGAAAGACAGCAACTAAAAATGACATACACCTTGTGCATAAATTCAAAAACAAAGATTTCTCATACAGGTGGACTTGGTGGTCCAGCTGTCAACAGTCTGATTTCAGACTAAGAGGTCATGGGTTTGAACCATAATTTATCTAGGCCCATGACCTTGGAACATAGGATTCACAAATTATCACTCACTGAACCCAAAAGCAAAGGGGTGCCATCTATCTCTGGGAAATAAAGCCGTTGACAGATCAGTGCCCTATCACAGGTGTCACGGCTTTGATATCGTAGGACCTCTTCTGCTAAATGCTATAGAATCCAGGATAATCCCTAGCTCTATAAGTCGCTTGCCCAAAAAGGAATTTTGTAATTTTATTTGTCTTAAAACATCTTTACATACCTGGAAAAAGGGAAAGAATCCCTAGTAATGATTCACATAAAGATTCCACCGGAGAACCAAACATCAATACCTGCAATGTCACAGTTAAGACAAGAGATAAAAATAAAACTTGTACTTAGTCTTGTTTTCACTCACAACAATTTCTACTGAATATATTTTTGAAAGTGAGTAAAGCTAAAAAAACAAAACAAAATATCACAATATATCATGGCACAACAACCAAAAGACCCCAAATAAGCAAAAGATACATAAAAACTTAAATAAAAAGACATCATGATTAAAAACAAATAAACACTCTCATCTGTCCATATTGACGCTGTTAAAATAAACACCCTTACATCATGTAAATTTTATGAAAAAAAAACGAACAAGCTCTTGAATATGACCTACCCTTCTCTCCAACAATAGCAACTTGAAAAGGACAATGATTTTGTGTTTGTAGAGGTAAACAAGAGATCTAATTGATAAACCTGAAATGAAAAAGTAGCTCTGGTCAAAATGTCTTAAATCGTAACAAAAATTTAAAAACACACTGTATAATAAGACTCACTGTATGTTACATGAAATGATATGACACAAAAGATTGGAGGACAGATAGAAGGTTAGGTAAAGAAAATTTCACACACAAAAAAATGAAGGCCTATTAATAGATCAACTTCTGCAAATATAACATAGGCCCTAAAATAAAATAAGTCCATACTCAGATTGAGCATGGGATAATCAGGACTAGAGCTCTGATTTTTCCTGGCATACGGCATTACGTGGTAGTTTGCTATTGCTTTCCTGCTACATTACTTTCACCCCTTCTGAATAGCCCATTTCGCTACTGGGTCGACAGGGAGTGCCTGAAAATTTCAAACCAGGGCCTCCTTTGTGATAGTCAAGTCCTACTGAGTCATAATGGAAGGTTTAAGATACAATCTCTATTTGGCAAATTGAATTGTCTGCTTTGTTTGTTTGCTTGTTTCATTGAAATTAACCCCGACTACCATAAACGGTGATTTCAGGGTGTTATGAAGAAACAGCAAGATGAAAAATAAATGAAAAAGGGAAAGGAAAAAAGAACTTAACGGCAGCACATGCCATCCACACACGACTTGTATTAATACTCAAGAGAAATCATAAAAATTTTCTTTCCCAATTTTATCATTTAAAAACAAAAATGCTTCGTAAAAATGCCACATTTTGGTTTTATCTAGTCTTTCAATGCAAACTTAAAATTCAATATTTCAAATTGAGACCCTGTTAGCTATTTCACAAGGTTCTACAAGGCAATTGTTTTATTCATGATGGCATATTGTTATGTGGTGCGTAGGAATACTTGCACCCTTTGGATGAGTTGTCATGAAATAATAGGGATCTGGTCTACGATAAGATTGTCACGTAATGTGAACACACTTTCAGAAATGTATTCAAGTTACGTATGATGATGAAGTATACAAAGTTTGATTATTAAGTTCCAAAGATAAATGAATACATCAGTGAGCAAAAGTTGACATGGACAAATACAGAGTATAAACTAGAGGTAAAAAAACAAAATGAAGAAAGAAAACAGTATTACCTAAAAACACTTGTGAACCCTCTAACAAACTCTGATTCAGAGATGAGTTAAGATTATTGTATGTTTGTTCGAGAAGGGCAACTTGACTGAAATCCTTTTCATCAAAGTAGGCATGCGTTATGAGTTCTAGTTTGGCTCTGATAAGACCAAAGAGAGGCTGGAAAGAAAATGAAACAATTTATATGCTCAAAAATTATTCTTCAATTTTAAAGGAAAATTTTGTGATTAAACACGTGAATAAAAGCAAAGTTGTTTTTCCCCATCATTTCTTAAATGAATTAATTCTTAATCATTAACTTGTAAATAAAGGTGTCAAAGTCTAACTAACAACTAGAAACTCTTCCCTTAAAATAAACAAAGAGATAAAAAACATCAAATGATATTGCCTCTATGCGAAATTTTTTTAATTAAAAATTATACGTGTATATTTACCCAAAAAACATAACAATGAGCATGAAGTGAAGCACATAACATACAATCACCTGAACAGGATGCTAGAACCCATTCGAACGTATGTCAAGTGGGAAAATGTGTGTTGAGTGTGTTTCCCAAGGAACGCAACATCAGACCTGGCATAGCCAAGATTCAAACCCAAGTCTAGCAGCCAAATCCATGGGCTACTGAGACACTGGCATCATATTTTACATAAAAAGGGTGAAGAATTCCTCATAGCCAGATTGATGGACTGGCATTACATGTTATATAAAATGGGCAAACATTTCTCATAGCCAGATTGATCTAAGATGAATTAATTCACCATTTATTTCCCTCTAGCAAATGTAAATTCTAAGTAAACAAAGTGGGTAAAAGACTCATTTTGCTACAGCATGCCAAACTGGGAACAATATGATTATGTTGGTAGAAACCAAGACTCAGATTTTGTTTCAACCTTGCACAGGCTGTCGTGCAATGCCATTATTGGCACTGGCCACTCCCAAAGAAGTAGCAAAGATTATTGATATCTTATGTACTCATTTCTCAGAACACTTTCTTTTAACTTTTCACACTCAATTTTCACAGCTTCATATTATAATTATATTATGATTCCTGATAAGAGATTACTCATATGTCAGAATGATTGAGTTTCCAATAATTGGCACAGTTACCTTTCAGTTTCATTTGGTCAACTCTTATTTTTATATTTTGATTTATTTGATTTACCCACATCCACAACTACGGTGATTTCGGGGTTTTCGGTAGGATGGGATTAGGTGTTGACCCATCTATCTGGACCAGCGGGGTAGATTCTACTTGAAAAAACATAACAACATCTTTCAACCATTGGTGGGACTTGAACCCATGAACTTTGGGTTGAGAGGCTTCTTGACTATCGAGTCCCCCTGTTTTATATTAATGGGAAATTTTCACAAAAAGTTTGCCTAAAATACCTCAGAATGAAAATTGCCTCAAAAGGTGTCATTGATCTTTCCTTTTTTTTTAAAAAGAATAAGAAAAAAAAGATAGGAGGTAAGTAAAACCTCTTTTTTCCCCCTTGATTACCATCATACCTGCAGTTCATGAGAGAGTACTTACCAGGCGGCTTAAAAACACACACACTTTTCTGGACTGTACTACGGGTTACATCAGCTGTTTTGTTGATCAAATCCTGGATACAGCACCAAACCATAAAGTTGAAAGAAACAAAACATTCTTAATAAAAAAAATTAAAGCAAAAATCATTTACAGATATCACACCTAAGACTAAGATAGTTACATCAGCACAGCCACTCATCCCTCAATCTCACCACATTACTAATATCCATTTTATGAGGAGGGAAAGGAGCTATGCTCTCTTTTCACAGCAATAGCTACAAAATGCACAAATCATGAGGATTACCTTTGCATCCATTTGTCTGTAACAAGAAACTCCATAAACAGTATGAAGTCCCCCTTTTCTACCAGGTAATAAGAAGTAGACCGTGTCTGAAATGTTACAAAGAGTGATAATTATGACAATAACAATACTAATAATAACAATAATAGTAGTAATGATGATAATGATAAATAATAATAATAATAATAACAATAATACAAATACATATAAGCCAAAATGTGATCCAAAATAGCCTCTTTATTTCTCAAGCGATTAGGCTCAAATTTTCTGTGAAAGTTAAAATATGAATAAAAGATGGGCATTTTGACCTTTAGGGAGTGATGGTTGGACATGAAGAAGAAGAAGGAGGAGGAAGAGGAGGAGAAGGAGGAGGAAGAGGAGTAGGAGGAATAGGAGGAGAAGAGAAGGAGGAGATGAAGAATAAGGAGAAGAAGAAGACGAAAGAGAAGAAGAAGACCAAGAAGAAAAAGAAGAAGAACAGCAATAACAAGCATTATCTGACCCGCAAGTCGCAGGAATCTTACTAGTATGACGAATTTAGTCAATCATACAAGATAGTTCCACAATTCTTTTTTTTATTTTATTTGATTTACGTATATTAAGGTACTAAGGTGAGGTGATCTCTGGGTTTTTGATAGGATTTTTAGTTTTGCCTAGACTGTCCTGTAAACAGCTACAGGATCTTTAACCGTACGTGCACAGAGTGTTGTGATCTGCACACAGGACTTTTCTTATCATCCGTCTCCGGTGGGACTAAATCTCATCCACCTATCTAGATCAGGGGGTAGATTTTGCTAAAAGAAAACAAGACAATTTTTGCAAACGTTTTGGGGCTCAAACCAACTACCTTTTTGGTTGAGAGGCCAATACCTTGCCTCTGGACTACCAAGTCTCCATAGTAATCTCACAATAGAAAAGTCCCTCTTGAAATGTTTATCAAGCTTCTTAAATTAATGTAACAATGACAGCAATTCATAAAAGACACTTTGAAAACAAAAACATTTTGTGATGAAAATAATCAGTTACCTTTGACAAAATTGTGGGCACCATCAGGAGGGCTAAGGAAGGAATATTCTTCCACTCTTCAGGAATTTCATGGCTTTCTACTGAATTACCCTCTATGAGGGGTGGGTATGAATATTCCACCTGGAAAAGAAAATCGTTTTCCTTGTTAAACTTTTTTTGCCATTTTTTAAAACTTTTTTTAATCCCTTCAACTTAAACAGTGAATTTTTTTTAGCGAAAAGATGAGTATCTTTCTACCCCGCCTCGACAAGATTATGGGGACCTTGAGCCTTTTTCTCATGTTACTAAATACCCGTTGAATATATTTGGTATCAAATTGAAGGAGAATGAACAGGAATGCATCTATGAACATCACAAACTCTTTCTTCTATGATGTGGGCGAGAGAGCACTAACAGTTGCTACTTTCACTAGATCTATATCTACCTTCGTCAGTTGAATCACTGTCACTGCTACTGATGTTCTAGATCAGAGTAGTAGTCACTGTCAATATCATTACCATCACATAGATTTTCCAAAATCAATTATTTCATCAACAGGATCAAGAATTACACTCACAACTTAAATCTGCTACATCCATGGATACGTAAATACTATACTCAGATGATAACTAAAAATAATCTAAAATAATAAAACAAATTTAAAAAATTACACCAAGCTGAGTCTTGATTTGAAGAACAATGACCTTACAGCTGGAGGGAAAGTGATAGTGTAAATCAAAAATATAACAAAAATGACAAAATATATAAACGCAGCCTGCGTTAGTCCGACATAACTTGCACACAGAGCAATGCAGTTTGTTGCTCAGCATTTTGAGAGTTAAATGGATCTACTGAATTTTAACACTTTCTGTACCAGACATTTTCGTACCTCTATACTCCCCTTTACCAGTTGTTTCGGAATGTTTTCAGAAACAGGGTATGTTTAGGAAACATATCATAATAAATTAATGATTTGATGAAAATAGTTGAAATTTCAGATCAGTATCCGACAATGGATGAGCGTGTTGTTAATGGATGTGAGTGATGGATTGGTCATGTGATCATGTGATCACAGTGGCTATACTGGATTTCTGAACTATAAATAGAAAATATACAAGTTTTGTGGAGAAAAAAGCTACTATGTTTTTTTACAAAATAGTGCAATATTGAAGAAGTTAGGTCTCATGTGAGAGAGAAAAGAATTGCTCACAACATCCACTAGTCTTTTTAGGTTATTCAATAAAATTTGTATGACATTATGATACAAATTGCAAGGCCAAATGTGTTTGTAGATCAACTTTTTCGACAAAAACAAGAAAGAACTACAGGAAAACTGTTTCATGTTGCCTCAATCTTTTAAATTTGTTAAACACTTCCCTTTTATACTCCTTTAGTGATCTTAGCTCTCTAAATTGTTGATGGGTGGTTCTGATGTTATCTCATGTTTGATCCGCCAACTCTCCTCCTTTTACGACCACGTCCACCTCTGTCAACACAACCTCCATTCATCACTACACTAGATCTACCATAATTCTGCTCTTCTCCATCACCACTACTACTCCTAAAGAGACAAACACTGAAGCAAGGGGCAGATTGAAAGTGAAGGAAATGACATTGAATCATATTAAAGCCCGATAAGAACAAAGACAAGACAAATACAAGGAAGACAGAAAAATCTTCACCACAAGGATCTCTGTGTCAGCACCCATCGGCATCGCCTCGCCATTAAAAGTAAAAAAAATGGATACCTGTACTATGTACTGTACCACAAAATCGGAACATGGAAGCATGCTTCGGTGTCCTGCAGAGGTCAAAACACTTCAGTACATGCACAACATTGGAAGAGTGAGAGAGGAGTTGTTAGTGTTAGGGTAGGGGAAAGGCCTGGTTAGCCATCATTAAGGATTGTAATTGGAAGTAATCAATCTTTTTTTAGAAGTAGATACCTAGCTCTAAAACTAGATCTTTCTAGATATGTCTAGAATCTAGATCTAAACGTTTCCAGTATTTTTCTCCCCTTCACTTGTTTCTCAAAGGTTCACTCGCAGTATACAGAAGCGCTACTTGTGCATCCAGCTGCACAGTACAACAAGTTATAAGTATATAACATCCGCCAATAAACAATTGTCTGCTGAGGAGAGTCTCACTTGGACTTTCTCCAAAGTGTCCATGACCCATCTCAAACTCTATGCCACACAATGGTGCTAAAACTGGAAAACAAACTCCCACTCTTCTTTTCTTCCCTTCAAGATCAAGATTGAAATGTCCTCTTGTTTACATCTTACCTGACATCCTTTCTTGTGATGGAATCCTACAACAACAACATGTAACACAGGATCACATGTAGATTTGTCGGACTGCGCCATTTCAAAATCATTCGATGGTGCATCTAGATCTAGATTTTAGAGTAATTTCAATGAAAGATTTTAAGACATACATATATCAATCCATACTAAAATATATCATTAGCACTTAAATTTCATCTCAAATAAACAATTGTTGCTATCATCTCCATCTGAAGGATTCTTTATGTCGTTGTCACTCACACTTGAGCGGAAACTCCTCCTTCCCCGTGGGGTAATCGTATCGTAGAATTACA